>WEDG01001151.1:0-82188 GCA_017591395.1 Schistocephalus solidus | reverse complement strand
GGTGTGATAAGATACTCTTCTGTATATTATAGTTTTAGCTAATCCGGAATTTTGAACCGCAATTGACAGAAGATAAGCCATCTTCGCAAAATCTTTGCATTTATTCGAATACTCTGTTGTTTGTTTGCAATCTTAGAGCCGAGCATTTAAGTAAACAAAGGTAGCAAAAAACGATGCAATGTCAAGTGATAAGTTAGTGTCTTCATTTTGAGCCAATAATGTGCAACCAGATTTTCAAGGAAGTCACGAAACCCAGAAAATCGTTCACATTTTCACCTTGACTGAACATTAAAATTGGTAAATTCCGCATACATTCATCAGAAAAATCATCTTATTAACGTGCTTTTTAAACGAATAACTTATAATGCAACGATTTATTAAAATTTATTTAGCATATTAACAGTCTAATTTTGTTGTTGACCTTCAATTTTCTCGGAAATGAGTTTTGAAGTTTGAGTGAATCTACAAATATGACCCAACCGGCAATCTACAGTATAAGGAAAATCCAAAAGCTCATAACTTGTGTAAATGCTTTTAAGAACTATCTTATTTTGATGGTTTTGATAAACACGTGGCACAGGATCTTAATTTATTGCCAATTTAATTGAAAACGGGGAAAATCCTGAACTTTTTATCAACATTTCAAGGAAGATCTACAGCTAATTGTAATTTCATACCAAAAAGTATCAATAAAAGACATTTAACGAAAGGATAGTTCCTCTTCTATACACAAAATAGTATGCTTACGCTATCACCTAAAACTTTTGTTTAAATCTATTTGTCACATTTACTGTGATTTTCGCGTTTTCAGAACTTGGTGCTATTTTAAACTATTAGTATTTTTGAACTTAAATAATAGTAATTTTCACAGTTCCTTTAAGATTTTAAATAGCTAAAGGTTGTTCATTATTATTCCAAAGCTTTGATTCATGCAAGTTTGCGAATATGCATCTATCTTCGGTAAGTTTTGGCATTTTGCATATGTTAGGCCACACACCGTGTGTATCGGTAGAACTGTCATTAGCAAATGGAAAAATCCAATCACGATGGATAGACCGGGGGCGGGTGAACAAATTGCCCTTCTCAGATTCTTTAAAACACCGTGACCTAAGTCAACCCAACGCAACGCCGACACGGAGGGCAGACCATTAAAAATCGTGCTACCACAGCTAAAAGGTTTAAACCCATAGCCTCTTTCCGACACCTCTGGCGGCGTTAGGGCGTGCCCATTCAACTCTTCTATCACCGCTACCCCTCGTGGCCGCTCAACACACCCCGCATCCTGACCCCCTCGTCCTATCGTTTTCGCCCGTAAACAAAAATCTTTCGACTCCCTTCTTGCTCTTCTGCAAAAATGCTGTTAATATCACCAGAATTCATGGCTGACAGTAGAATTTGCGCATGAAATCGCTTTTGAAATCCTAAAGAGTTTAAGTAATCGACTGAATCCACTTTGCATGGTTTTGCCATCCAGTGCAGTGGCAGTGAGCCTTAGGTCATCATTTTTGCACATAATTAACGTCAGTTTTTTTTACTTCCTGCTTACGAGGAGTTTGTGGGCAGGGACTGCATCCGATTTTTGGCTTACATGAAATATTTGTCCAGGTGTGCTCGAGGAGTTTGTTGTAAAATGTAAAGACAAATCTAAATAACTTACTTCCCCGATTTTGGTCTTTAGGCGCCCTTGTGAATAATTGCCAGGAGAACGTTGAGACTTTTTGACCAAGCTGTTTATCAGTTTTTCTGTATGTCCTCATTTGCCGCAAAGATTTTGCTGTCCAAAAACCAAAGTATTCAGAAAAGTGCCGAATACGACGCACGTAGAGAATTTTAAACAGTGACTATCCGATCGGTTCAAAAATGCGTTTGTGATAGGGTGCTATACCAGTGCGTTGAGGCGCATTATAGTGAAACAGAAGACAAGGTTGATGAGGTACGATATATTCGAAAGGGTAATAAATAGTGAATGGCTACCGTTGCAGCTTTTTTAAGCAGTGCACATGCAAACAACTAGAGAGACCAGCTTTGACCGATCCTACATGTTTGGCAAGCTATTCCATATGTGAAGAACAGTAAAACGACACCAGACATTGCATGCCTTGACAGCGGGTCTTTCGGTCTCATGATTCGGCACTTGTTGGTTGCCTCTGACCTATGTGCCAGCCCAACTCCAAGTGAAGTGAGAAGGCGGCTGTCGGCTTCCAAAATGTTCCTCACGTACTCATGAGCTCTTGAGTAGAGTGGCAGTTGCAGACAAAGCCACCACATGAGAGAAACCGGAAGATTACTTTAGTCATGAATAGTCAAGCACGCAGCTGCACAGAGGAGAAGAGATTGTACCTCTCAGGTTTTCAGCTCACTTGACAGGGGCTCGGCTATATTTTTAAGTTTCCCAAGGCCAAATCCCTCATATTTGATGACAAACTACGCCATCCGCAAGCTGCTAGAGTCATGGTTCTCAAGTCCGCAGTCCATTCACAAGCATAATGCCCTCCCATTCCATATAAGGAGCTGATAAATTTTATAAGCAGCAGAATTAACCACGTGGGATGGGCGCCGGCAACCAACACTTCCAATGGCAGCGAACCAAATTGCCGAGTAAGTATCATGTCAACATCTAACACGGAAGATGAAGTTGCGGCAATTTACGACTCGGACCTGAACTGCTAAGCCAACATCGCATTAAGTACAGCCCCCAGCGGTGATCGCCATAAATGCTAAATGGAGCACGTCCGTGATCTCTTGGCCACAACGTACTATTTAAAATGGTTACCTTGTGCCACCACTACATTAATCTATGACTGTGTCTGCTAATGGGTTCAATTGAGAAACCGAAATATCAGGCCAATAACGTTATTGTTTCAGCGACCGAATCGTCTCGTTCTGAATTGCGTCCTGGAACTAGGCTGCTCTAGTCTATGAAAATAATGTCCAGTGATCATGTAACCAGACCTGGTCAAGCCGCTGCGCCTTGAAGCTCAACCTAGATCCATCGCAGGAAGTCGCAAAGTGACTAGCAACATAGGCAAAAAACCATATCGATAGACATTTCCGCACTATTTTCCGTAATTAGCCGGCAAAATCCAATCCGTGATCTAGAAAACCCGGGATTCAAACCGGTATCTTTGACTATTGAGCGCTTTTCGTTCGTAGGCCTTTGACTTTAGACGAGTGTCTGTTACCTTGTCGGTTGCAAAGGACTAAATATTGGCGACTACTAAGCCAGCAATAGCCATCGCTAACTCACATTATCCTTGCCAGTATTATTCCAAACTGTCAGAACTGATTCTCGTTAATGAGTTAAGAGACCGATAAAAATAGGAGATATTATCATTTCGTTTGGACAAGAAAAACGTTGAAGCGTCTGTGGTGCCCAGTTATTTTTTTGTTAGCCACTACTCGAAGGCAAAAAATACTCAAAACACGTTAAGCATATTCCTCGAAAGTTCTGTTATTGACATTCTCTGTTATAAATTTTTTTGCATGGAGCTTCTTTGCACTGAACCGCCGCCGGCTTTGCTCAAAATTTCAACGAATTTTGCAGAAACAGAGCTGCCATTTCAGGACACAAGTAACTGCAAATGTTTGCACCCGTCTGCGGAACTGTCTAACTGATCCTTACCACAAACCAATCGTGCACTGAAATTTATCCGTAAATTGAATATATTCAGTCATTGCAACTGTGATGATGCCTGCCAGCGTAATAATTCGCAGCGTTTTAGGCTCAAGTGTATCATGTACGATCGATCTCAAAAGCACATTTTCCAGGTTTATTTGCCTACAAAATAAAAACTTCATTAGTGGAGGCCTAAACCATAACTGTTTCGAGAAAATGATGCGGCATGCTTCAACGTAGTTATCCGCTGATGATGCAGTTTGAACCACACAATTTGAATGTCGGCGTCTAAGCAATCGAGTATGACTCTCTATGAGCTGCCAATCGTTGTTAGTATGTCGCGCGCACCAATTGCATTAGTAAATCCCGCAGCCCTTGTGCTTTCCGATACTCTTATCCCTTGCGATTACTAATGAGGGATGGAGGTGTGCATGTGAATCACCAGGTGAATGATTTCTTCGCTTCGGCCATCTGATTCAGTTCTAGTGATTTGGTCTTAACTTTCTTTCAAATTCTGTTCAACCTGAAAATACATTTAAAAAAACCCAGGGAAATTCAAGACACGAAGACATGACCAATGAATGAATCATATTTCCGTCAATACCTCTTTACTAATCGTTGGGTATTGGATAAATAACTTTCAGCAGATAACAACACGCATGTCGACCATCAAACATTTATCGCACCAGCGGCCAGTTGTTCTCGATGAAGGTGGAGCCGTTAATTGCCATAGGTAAACATTAGCATAGCGAATACATCCTATAAATACTGCAACTCACTGTGAAAGCATTAAACCTTATCTGATACTGTCATTGATATGGGTTCAAGTTGGAATCAAAACACATTTGGCGAATAAATGTTCGTCCCAGCGGTCACGTCTATCTCTTCTCGAAGTCAAATTATCAAACGAAGGCGGATAAAAATGAAGAGAATGGATAAAACGGTCCTGATTACCGTAAAGCTTCGATTACTCCATTTCAGTTTACTTTTGAAATTTAATTATGGCTTCGAAGTCTCCATTCACATACGGCATGTATCGTCATAATTTCGACAGACTGCAATCTACAATCCACATACTTCACTGCACTAAACCCCTCGCATCGAAGGCTCGTCCGCAATCTCTGGCTCTTGATGTCGGCCTGTTTTTTGAGCGGTTAGCTGTTAGGACTTTCCACCCGCTATTATTACATGTGTATGTACCTAGATTTTTGTAACTCTAGTGGTTGCCATTGAAACTCAACAACACAGGTCGAGACGCAGCGTGAGTTTCATTCACCCACACAGTCGGCATTGCTGTTCTACAGTTTGTGACCTATCTGGTGAAAGATGCCTTAAGTAACTAAAACTAACTTACCAGTCTGAAAGCAATTCAAAGTTTTTCAACAATACCACAAGTTAATAATGAACGCGCAAGAGCTAGATGAACATGCCCAATAGGTAATTGAAGCAGTATTAAGTTGAACTGAGATAATACTTGCCTTAAGAAGAGCAGAAATTTCTTATGCTCTGATGTGAAGTACTCGCCACTTAGTTGCGCGCAATTTTGTTAAATAAATTATTCAAACCACAAAAAAAACACCTATCAATAGAGTAAATGCCGGAAATACGAAAATGTGTATCAACTCAACAAACCCATGTTTTAAGCGTGCAAATAATAGGTTCATGCAAACAAATGTTAACAAAAGTAACACAAAACTTTAAAAATATATGTTTAATATGCACTCAAACAACATATGCTCTTAAAGGGTGTTCTTCATGAAATATGAACCAAAGTAAAGTGCGTTATATTTGATTATAGGTTCCGAAACTGTTTCATCGAAATGCGTTCAAAGTTTTCTGATTTCGCACTTAATTGAAGGGAAACATTGACAGCATTCAATGATCCGATTCATGGATTATCGTTGCAGCCGACGGAATCTGTAAGTGTCCCAGTTTATGTAGATCGGATTGAGCAGTCTATACGCCAGGCGACGAACACAAGATAATGACATAATTGCATATCAAACGCCATTTACTGAAGATGGGTAATAGAAATCACTATTCAGAACGGTAGACTGCAAATACACCTGTCCTAGTGAACGCCTTCTCTTATTTTTTTCACAAAGATATCAGAGAAAGTCGTATATCTGGTGCTAAGGATCATGAACAGGCGGTCAGCCACGAGGAACCAGGCAACGAAGTCTAAAAGTATACGTAGATGGATAATGTTTGGAGGTCGGATAAAACAGTCATTTTTAGCGTTATGTTTAAATTTTCCATTTCACTGTACTTTTATATAAAAATACGATGTTTTAGGTTCGTGTATTATTTGTACAGTGCTAGCGTTTTCCCGCACTAAAACCTTTGTGAGAGATAGATGCAGTTGATCGTTACTGAATAAAACAATTATCCTTAACTGTTTCCCTTGAGAATCTGTCCAAGGAAGTGACCTTAGTGCCTGCATGATGCGTTGATTCTGGACCAATGTGGCGATTTTGCGCTTGCTGTATACCTGGCCAGGATTTTACTTACAGGAATAAACCTGCTTGATTTAAATATAAAAGCTACTTCGGCTGAGTGCTCAATCGGTCCACCAAAAGTATTAGCCAGCCAACCTAGAGGACTGATCTTGATCGATAACCAATCGCACTTTAGCAGACCATTATTTGTCGGCAAAATAGCCTGCCCTACTATCAGTGGGCTCTTTTGAAACCGGAAAGATAATCCCACATCAATTTCAATCTAAAGATAATGCGATTGAAATGAGTTGAAGGCCTTTAATTGGGACCAATCATGCTCGGATGATGAAGACGGATTCTTTGACTTGTATCTATTAAACCTATTTTACACTAACAACCAATTACTTTGTCCGCTTAAACCACACATGTGAAGATAAATCCTCAAGACAATAAATAGTGGTGAAGAGCTGCGCCTGTGCAAATAAATCCTCTTTCTAATAAAGGTATTTTTGAACTCACAGTGTTCCGTCGGTCAACCGAAAATTCCATAGATCAGACTGTTGATTCATGATCATTTGTAAACGAACATGGACCACTTGTGCATCCTTCCTTCTCCTCCCTCCTCATCTGCCTCCTCCTCCTCCTCCTCCTCCTTCTTCTTCTTCTTCTTCTTCTTCTTCTTCTTCTTCTCTTCTTCTTCGCCTCCTCCTCCTGCTCCTATCAAATCTCCCGCACGACGTTTTTACCAAACTAAGACGAAAAGTACAGCCTATGAGCTGCTCTTTTGATGCACGGTGAGCAGATAACATCAGCGGATTCTATTTACGCTATTGCTTTATCAGTTGCTTAATCAGTTGCCACTCATTGGTCCTCCGTAGTGGCGATGTTTACTGAAGAAATTGCGATTGGTTGCATGCTGGGCAATGACAGTTAATTAAGTTGTTGATCGAGGGCTATTAAAATCACCCATCTGGATAACTTTACGTGACCTCTTTATACGATTCTTCAATAAAGTGAACAGAAGTTTACGCAGAAGAAGAGGATGCAATCGCTTATAAAATAAGCTTTTTGGCTGATTTTGTGGGTCCCTTCTTAAACCCATAAGCAGCGTCTCGGTCAATTATGAACACTGTTACGTAAGGGCAGCATAATTGCGTATTGAGACGCAATTCCGTGAACTAGGAAGACATGGTTGGTCAATTATGATATTTTAAAAGTGGTGTGCCAGCCAACTTCGTCAGCCGATGCACGCACAAACACGATGACAGATGCAAACCAACCAACCCAGAGTTTCTGGGGTGCTTCCGTAAGTAAAGAACTTCTCAGTAGTGTCAGCCACCCGCTGACATTTCTCGGAGTTGGAGTAACTCACAGACCGGAGGCAGCGATAGGATGCCAGGTTAGAGACTTATCTGCTCAATGAATTAGCCGGAAACGTCTAATTTTAACATGACTGAAATTCTCGCAAGTGGTTACGACCACATGAGCCAAGAGCTGCCTTAGGCAGTTTTTCCCGACCCATTGTCAATTAAGAAGCGCCAGGACTTCTCATTTCCATGTTCTGTGCTGCTATATTGCCTGCACGAAATAAGTAGCCACTCGGAAACTGATGGGGTCAGCAGAAATATCAGTGACAGCTAGCCAAATGACCGAGCAATCGTCAAGCCAAGAATCGACAACGGTGGTGGAACTACGACCATAAACGACACGGGTAAGGGCCAACAAGCAAAGATCCCATCAGCTGCGGCTCCCAGCGATCAACAACGGGCTTCTTGATTTTTAATAGGCATGTAATTACCACGCTGCATGTGCATTAAATACACTTTTCTGATAATATTTTCCACTGTAAATCCAAAGTTTTAGACCAAAAATGGTTATGGGACAACGAACACGTCTTTTCCATCCGAACTGTTTCCTAACACTCGTCTGCTCGATTCTACCGGCAGTGAGAGCAGACTTAGGAAGCACCTAACAAACTCCCTCTATTGTTCCCATCTGGGCTTTCTGTCATGATTATGTAAAGAAGAACGGAGTAGAAAGAAGTCAGAGGACGCTGGTGTGGCGGAAACCCACACATCAGCGTGTAATCACGCTGGACATGGGAGGCATTTCTTATGGGTGCGTATCCCAATACCACTTGCTTTAAGCCTCGTTGGCCTCTTTGTTGGTCTAGGGCATCAGCCATGTGACCCGATGCCTGAAAATTCTAACCAACCTGATCTTTTACTTGCAGACGTTGTTGGTGCAAGCGTTCAAATTGCCCTGCCCCTGTTTAGTCCACATGTCCGTTACAGCATCCTGCAACGTAGCGTTACGGACTCAACATATAAAACTTACTCCCCTGGGAGATTATCCTACCCAGTGTACCCCACCGTTTGCCCGTAAGGGAAGCAAACTGGGATTCCCATTGGTTCTGGTACGTTTGAAAACTCTTAATCCTTTTCCATGGCTACTTTTCCCTGGCTCTTAACAGATGCCGCACTGCTGACTAAAAGAAATCGAAAAATAACATTCGCCAATTAGGTCTTTTTCAAAATTCTCATGGGGATGAGCGCAAAGGTGCTTAGTGTATTCACCCAAGACAGACCTTTTTTCCTTTAAAAAAACAAAATTGGAATACGCTGAATATCCTATTATAAAACGGATTTTATAGACTTATAAATGGCAACCATATCCGAAGAGCTCACTATTTACTCGAAATAGCCATTTAACGGCCTTCTTTAATGTCGTAGATGGAGCCATTGCTTCAAACAGTTTAACTACAAAAGATATAGTGTCTTTAAATTACTGATTGAAAAATCACCATTTTACGGCGAAGAGCAATTATTATTTTTTTTGGTTTCTCGCAACCACTGAAATTGCAACAGGGCGATGCAGCTCTTACGATCGAGCTAGTTGTGACTGCATTTATATGACCCTCACGAAACCGCTTACTATACGCAACAGTCCCAACGATGCGTGAGTTATTCTAAAGTCATCCTAGCGCACGTCAAGCCCAGAGATTATATCCCCTGAGACTACAGTGTATATATAAACTCTATTGACCAGTGTACGAAAGCGACAGGCTGCTATGGGATCGAAGGAAGGGGAGGGTGAACAGAGAACCTAGAGTGCGAATCAATCTACTCAGTGTTTATTTATTTGCCAAACTAATTATGCAACGCTTACGGCCCAGGTTCTTTTAGGCTAATTGCAAGCAGCTCGTGAAAAGACTTCAGCATCTATGAACGGTAACATTGAGTTTGGGTGACAGGAAGGCACAGTCACACTGCAGAAAATCAAAACATTTCAGAATACGTTCCCACTAGCAGATTAAACACCAAAGCAGTTAAGGTTATTTAGGATGTTGACGAGTGAGTGTACTGAGACGTGAAACTACAAGATTACCAGGGCTATTTTTAGCTAATATAAATCCTTTAAATCCGTTTTCATGATTGTCCTGGTGATTATACACCTGAAGTTATTTAGGAGTTATTCGGAATGTTACGAATGTAGCACATTGCTTGGGAAAATGATAATGATTATTTTGGACAAATGATAATGACAAATGATAAATGATAATGACAAATGACAATTGATAATGACTAATGAAAAATGATAAATGATAATGACAAATGATAAATGATAAATTAAAAATGATAATGAGCAGTTTGGACATGCGTAGGTTCTGTTTGCACGTACCTGAGCTTGAGCCATTGATCTTACACAAGATATGTTAACCTACAGCCTGCTAATCATTTATGATCTACTGTGATTAGTACGTTATTCCAAAAAAAGACACATAAATCTAATATTGCCGGTTGGATTTAAAGAAAGGCACATTTGTTTAGTTTCGACTTACCACGACCACCACCACTGCAGTTGGGATGGAGAGAGAACCTGGAAATCGCGTTATTCTACTCGGTGTTTATTTTTTGCCAAAGTAAATGAACAAAATTCACGGCACCAGCTATCTTTGTATCGAAAAAGTAACACTGCGAGAAAAGGCGGCAGTTGCAAGCAAGCCGGAAAGAAACAAGAGAGAAGAAATGTAGGTGTCAGTCTGCAAATTATAGCATTCCAGAATGTATTCCTTGAAGAAAAATGAATATGGAAGCATTTTTGTAAATGAAGGAATTATGGGAATACTGAAGCAATTCATGACAAATGCAAACAATATATATCAATTTTCGTTATTTTTTTTGCACCCCAAAATACTCATTTATGGACGCGCGTTAGCGGTGTTTCCTTACAAATTTCCGCTTTGTCCAGATTTTATCCAGCCATGACCAACGATCCTGATTAATTTGAGCGTATGGACGAAAGTAAAATGCTCGGTTTTGTTTGCAAGAATCCAATTTCAGACCTGTCTTTGAAGATGTAGGTGTTGAAAGCACGCAATATATTTAAGTCGATTTCAGCCACTTACCCTTTGAGCACATTTGTCCTACGGTGAAAAATCAACTTATTGCTGAAGTGAGGAAAAATAAATTAATTACTCTCAGCTATTTGAAGGGAGACTGAATAATTTGCTTTAGACTATGATTCATGCTGTCTCATGCATAAAAAGCTAATCCTGGAAGTTTTGCGTAATAAACCCAGATCTGTATCGTCATGCCATGTGAAATTTGAAGGAATAACTATACCGGGTGTGTAATCTGTACGCTTTAAATATGAAAATTTTATTCATGTTTTCTGTTGATTTTGAACCCCATTTGTGAATTTTCCTTTATTGAACAATTCATGCTCTTCACACATGTCCAATATAGAAGTGTTTTCTCCACATAATGGGTACCACTTCCCTTCTCATGATAACCTTCTTAAGAACGTTCTGAAACGAAAAGACCGCGGGTGAATCTAATCTTTTGGGGTATGTTGAGACCCAGTGATTTACAACAACCAGTCACTAGATGAAAAAGTAAATAACGAAAAGCCACATAAGACGAGAGAGTACTGGGCAAAAGAGCTTGACCCGCGGTTAATGCAGAGGAAATTTTAACTAGGAACATGCAGTCTAAAATCAGGCCGTTTGCTGCACGCGTAGACGGGTTTTTCCATTTGCCAGCGCCTTTCCAAGCACCCACCATCACCTCTTTTACGTTTTTCGTAACCATGAGAGCAACAAACGTGAAGGTGATGGTGTGTAAGAGACATTGTGCCAGTCTTCCTAACTATAAAGTAATTCAGGAATAATTGAACTAAACAGAAGTCAAAATGCGTGCAATTAATCGGTTTTGCGCTAATGATATGCAACAGAAACTGGCAGCCGTGCCTTGGGCGATCGAATTAAAGAGATGCAAAAACACCGGGGACTGCGTTACGATCTAAGTTGAAGTGAAAAATTAGTAGCCGGCTTGCTGTGAAACACAGAAATTACTTATATCGCTCGCTGAGGTTTTGTGGAGATTAAAACTTCTTCCAACAGCTGTTCATTCGTCTAATCGACTGCCATACGAAATGACCTGCTATTAGCCATGGTGAACAACAGTGATCTCATAAACATTTATCACTTATTTTGCATAGGCATGTGCACGCCTGACTTTTGTATTCATAAACGTTTATCTGCAAAACAATGAAACTTGAGTAAAGTGTCTCCTTCAGTTATTTGGCTGTTTGTTACTGGCACAATACTGCTCAATACTGTACAAGGAAACTCTACAGATTTATGACCAGCTCCATTTTTCTCTTTGTGAATTGCTTGTTTTCGAATTTGAGTCACCCGTTTTTTTCTTTATTCATATGATATATTTCTCCAATTTCTCCAATTTTGCCAATTTTCCCCTTCGATACTGCATTTTACTACTGTTTGTTTATAGTTACCACGATAAGAAGGTAATTTACAAATAATGCCTAGACCGTTTTTAAGAAAATCTGGCGAAAATGTGCAACGCATTCACGAAAAGACCGTTCATGATGCCGACAGTTGCATTTTTCTGCTATTATATATCTTATATTTTCTTCCGATGCTCTCTTCTGCATGCAAATTTCATCGATAGTAAATGAAGGCCACTTGTGTGAAAATCTAGAAATTATAATTTCAAAGAAAAGCACATCGCTCTTAAATCTGAATGCAACTTGTTTGCATATTTTCTACATACTGAAACTCCGAATGCTTACCTCCCAACACAAAAAGAGATTTTATGAGGCAACCTCTGAAATTATAAACATTTTTATTTTAAGAAGCTAGAACATAAAATGCAGTCAGAAGGTGTTATCGTAGACTTTCACATGTGCGAGTGAGAATGTCTGCCCTGCATAAAAACACATATTTTAAATTATAAATAGGCTTTATGCTAACACATGTCTTGCAAGAATTAGGTCGGCTTTTGGCATTGGCATGATAGCGACCGCCGGCCCTCGAACACGGACTGAATATATTACAAAGCAGCAGTTAGGAGTAGTCAGTTGATCGGTCAGGCCCGTGCATGCGTCATCAAGAAGTTCAGGGAATTAAACTCTCAATCCATTTTCTACCAAAACATCACCAACATGCAGTTGGTTTTCTCCACATTAAAAATTTTGCTTTCTGCAGGCCGTGATATAGTTTTTTAGTAAACTATCTTGCCAAATGAACAGGTCGTCTGCAAGTGCAAAGATCCGCACGTTTGAGAAATGCCTCTGCTCAAAGGGGCGAGTTAAAAGGGCTTATGAGTCGAAACCATGCTGAACAAAATTACCAGACGAGCTGCTATATGACTAATAAAAGGGATGGCATACGTACTGCCAGAATCAAGACCTTTTTTTGTATAATTGCAGCACTGAGTCAGAAGTAAAACCTTAAATACTCGGTTATATCACCGGTCCTCCAGCAAATCCACTTCAGTAATTAATTAGCGAGTCAGCAAATGTTCTAATGCGAAGTTTCAAAACCCTGAATTCCCGGAATATGTATATAAAACGATGAAGTTTTCGAGAGAAAGGGAGAAATAGAGAGGTGGTATCATTCCAAACGGTACCTGATGATGGCAAACAATACATTATGGCTGAAAACTGCAATTTTGGGCATCATGGAAAATTATCAATTTACTGATCACAGCATTTAGGGTAGATTCGACTTCGTTCATAAGAGTATTGGCGTTGTTCGCAGGTATCCTTATTATTCTTTTGTTATTCAGATTAACGAAGTGGATTAAAATTTATTATATTATTAGCACTATAGGCCAACCAATTTAAATAAAAGCAAAGTTTTATGACAATGGAGAACAGAAACACATCCCTGCTCATGTTCAAAAGACTGCTCTGGGTGAGCAGATGGCTGCTTCGAATTAAGACCCCTCAGGCCGGTACACGGGCATGCCAGTGGAATTCAATAAATTATAAAATTAACAGGAGCCCAAAAGGTGATGCAAGCATGACACGAAATACGAAAAGACAATGTTTACGGTAGGCAGTTTGTAACGGTCTTAGAAGGAAAAGGATACATAGAAAGCCAAAATTTCAGTAAACGAGCGTCTGCAACAAACACCAATCGATAAATACTCACTAGTCTGGTCTCAAAGCTGTTAAAAAAATACCGCATAACATCGATACATTTGTGGAGTTAGCACAGATAAGTGTACCTCCCTCGTCTCATGAACTATGTCTCAAAATTACCGGTAAAAGGAAATGGTGGCAAGATCCAAAATTTATGCGATGACACGCGGTGTTGGTTCCATCTCATCAACATCATATATATATATATATATATATATATATATATATATATATATATATATATATATATATGAATCAAGGCGGAAAAACTGTACTAGCGTTGTGTGCTTGGTTTGATGCCCTCAAACGTACTATGTACGACCGTAGTTTGCTCGGTTGCACCTGTATTCTTCCCTTTGTTTCTTTTTACAAGTTTTTTCTCTGTTTTAGGTGCATGAGGAATGATTTCCTGCCACCTTCATACACTACCAAGGGGCGATTGGCAAAGAGCTTTAGAAAATGCTCTTATGCTCAAGGGCTTTGGGCACTTTTGGTAAACCTTTTCGCAATGAATGCAGTATTTTTATTTACTCAGCAAATAAAGCAGATATTTTCATAGCATCTCCTCCATATCTTAATACAATAAACAATTAGCAAAAGATATTAATGGGTTGGAGGCAGCAAGTAATCGATTTTTTGTGAGCTAAATGAACAATAACACATGATTTGTGATTCAAGTAGTGGTAAACAACTGGAGTGGTTAATAGAGGAAATCTTACTTCAAGTTCCTCCCTAGCATAAAATAATGGTTGCCATTGAAATAAATTCTCTGACAAAGCCAAGTAAGATACAACTTCAGATCCGAATTTGCTCACTTTTTAAGCCATTGTGACGAACATTTATCGATGTGTGAGAGCTATAGTGCTTGATCGCTTAAGGCTTCGCTGAAATTATAAAAATTCATCCCTCCTTCAAAGAGCATAAAACCGCCATTGCGTTCACTTTGTTCCCAACAGATAAATAAATCCGCCTTATAAATGCGTTTTTGGCTGCGTTTAGCTATCTACAGTAGATAAACTAAAAAAAACAATATCACGATCGAAATTCAAGTGAGTAGATAAGTTTCCATTAAACTATTCTTTTTTGATTTAATTAAAAAGATTTGAAACTAATAAAACCGTTAATTGTAGAACAATGCATGAAAAAGTTGTTTTAATGAAGAAAAAGAGGCAGAGTTTTGGTGAACTGGGAGATTTTTCGGATATCAAAGAAATCTACTATGCTGTTTTATTTCACATAAAAAACTACTGTTTTTGTTCATTTGTTATAAAAGGAAATGAAAACAAGCGAGAAAATATCAAATTATTATCTTCTGTTACCAGAAAATCTTATCATATTTAACTGAAATTCAGATGAAAAGAAACATAAGTTATCAAATTTTTTCAAAAAAGAAGAAATGAATTCAGCACGGAATAAGATTCGTTGCTAGTTTTTGACATTATTTGACAGAAAACCCAGTTAAAACTATTTAGCAGCATTTATTTTTGTTCAAACTTGAAATGGCAGTTAAAATCAATATGCTTTTACGTTCATGTGGATGGACCTCTCACTAAAACATACAGCTAATTTGAAGCATGTCGAAAATACCTTTTATTTTGTATAGAGGCTCTAAAAATACTTAATTCAAAAGCAGAATTGGCTGATATTTAGCGGTTTTTTAATATTTGTACATTTATTTTTCCAAATTCTCATGCATTTGAAATTTAAGAACGACTAGTTGAAAAACTTAAAGATGGCAAATAGTCCTACGATATGAAGAGAAGTAAGTTATTTTATCTGCAGACCAACAACTAGCTTATTTCCATGAAGGTAGAAGAACCGGTCAAAATTATACACCTAAACTTAGCCTTCCCATGGAACATGGTAAAGTTCGTTGACTTTTGTAGGAGAAATATTTTTTAAAGTGCCTATTATACATATAACTTAGAAGATAAATTTTCAAATTATCGAAAGCTTATAAAATACTGATTTTGCTTTTGGCATTCATTTTTAAAGGTTGTGAGTCTTCATATTTGTGAGTACGCAAATATTACGCAAACAAACCATAGGCGTTAAAAAATGACGAAAACCCACTACTCCGTTAAATGCTTCTAATAAGTGTCTTATTTTGAATTATTGCCAATCGATTGGCCAAACTAAAAAGCATGAACTATCCAGCTCGCGTTTTTGAATGTTCTGAATCTCATTTTAATCATATACGAGAAACGAATATAAGGGAATTTAACGAAAGCAAAGCACTTAATACACACAAAAACTTAAGATTTGTATGCTGATTTCGTTAAAATTTTAAACTTACGTAGGGTTTTTTAATTATTGTTTTACAGATTTGTTTCACGCATTGATGCAGGTTTGCTAGTGATAAGTAATCTGTCACACATTTTGGCAGTTTGCATGTAAAATATAACACACTGTGCTTCCTTATGGGTCGTAATTTGCCCTGCCTATTAGTGCCATTTACGAGATAAAAAACTCAACATTCGACGCGAGTGAGAGGGACTAATTATTCTGCCCTAGTTTGCGGAAGCCATTACTCAGATTTTTAAGGAATTTGGTTCACGTGAATTCTCAAAAAAGTGTTTATTTCGTTTTCATAAAATCAGAATAAAATTTTTCATAAAGGAATTTTGAAGAACAGTAACTGCTTTAAAATGGTCGGTAAAAAATTTTAATCATAAAATTTAGACAACTGTAATTAATATTGATACAGAAATATGGTCGTCAAAAGATTACACGAAAACTAAAAACACCACCTTTATACTTATATTTATCACTAACTGACCGTAGTCAGCAGTTTTTACCGCTCATAACAGAGGCGAAGTTTACATCCTCAACATACACATGAACACTATTCACGGATCCCTTCCGCACGAAACAACTACAGAATCCTGAATTTGCAGCAAGACCTTCCGGTTAGGTCAGAGAGCCTTTCTCAAGCGCAGGATGGTTAACAACACTTGGTTGCAAAAATGACTGAATAACACTCAGAAGAGACTTTCTCGATCCGGCTGCGTCCCAAAGTACATGAAAGCGAAAATTAGCGAGAGCATTGAGGTAAGAATGCCTATGGCGTTCATTGCGAAGGCCACTCGTCCTAATGTCCGCGCCGCTTGCAGGTGCCCCAGGGGGATTCGCCAGGAGTCTGGTTCCACAGGAGTCTGCTGCTGCAGCCGCGCCGGCGACCTTAGAAGGCGATGTGCCCTGAAACTGCACACCAGAGCGAACGCGCCGAAAAAAATGTTTACGAAAAGAGTTACCCCAAGTGACATCCAGAGCAGGGTGATCCCGTGGATTTGGACTGTTGTCATCTCCACCAGTTGTTCATCTCTCACTAACCGATAGTCTTCCGTTGTTGTAGTTTGAGTGGCTCTTGCCTCTGCAGTGCTGACACTGAATTCCGATTCAGTGGAGTGAGTGGCGAACATAACACCAGACAGGGAGGAGTCGCGTTTGTTTGTTAAACGACATTTAGACGTATCGGCACGTGGAGTGTAAGTCATGCTCTTCATGCCCGCCATCCTCATGTCCTTATGTGTGATTTTTATCAACCGTACTTTTGGTGAGTGTCCTCTATCCTAAAGGGAGGTGAGTTCTGTTATTTTTTAACTAGTATGCTCGCGTGTCCGAGTGATGGGAGTAGCGATCTTGATGTCGTCTCCCCCCCCTCCAACAACCATTTCCCGTTTCAGCCAACCAATACTTCCGCTGGAATATGAACCAAACAGGTTTCAGGGGAAAGTTTGCCCCTAGTTAGAGTAAACTGCTCAGAAATTTACTATTCTGAATCCTGCCTGGTGTGTAGTGTTAACCCATACGAAGTTCGAAGTCAAGTTATTGTGAGTGTAGTGTTCACCAAGCTGTCCAACGACACAATAAATCTGTTCTCCTTGAGCATTTACTGCGTCGCAAATAATAATCACCGATACCCCAACTGTGCACAGCCTAGAAACGCTGTTTGCTTCGATGTTGTTTGCGTTAATTGCTAATGCAATTGTCCTGCAGATAATGAGATTGCCGTTGCAAACTTTATTTAAATAGGTATCATGTATTAAGCAAAATAAAGGCTTCTTCCTTAGGTGAGTATTCGGTGTATTCGCTAGGTGAGTACGCATGCGGGTTATTGATAATCTTGCAAGACTGGGTGCGCACTAAACAGCGGACTGGAGGGCGTCCCTAAGCATAGTTTAGTGCCTTCCAATGTTGGAAGAACATTTTCGCAAATAATAATCACCGATACCCCAACTGTGCACAGCCGAGAAACGCTGTTTGCTTCGATGTTGTTTGCGTAAATTGCTAATGCAATTGTCCTGCAGATAATGAGATTGCCGTTGCAAACTTTATTTAGATAGGTATCATGCTTTAAGCAAAATAAAGGCTTCTTCCTTAGGTGAGTATTCGGTGTATTCGCTAGGTGAGTACGCATGCGGGTTATTGATAATCTTGCAAGACTGGGTGCGCACTAAACAGCGGACTGGAGGGCGTCCCTAAGCATAGTTTAGTGCCTTCCAAGGTTGGAAGTGGTTAAAACTCTGCTCTCCTACTGCCCAGTGCATAGGAGAAAAACATTGGTAACGTGACTCCTCATACCCATAAGTCTTCGATGGACTAACTGTGCAGACGTATCTCCCGCTCTCACGCAGGGTAAGTGTACACGCGAATCAGTGGTCTCTGACTCCCTTCCATTGCTCCCTGCAGCGAGATATTCAAGAGCATCTGTGACTGCCGCCTGATGAAGCGTGTGCCCCCATCCGCGTTGCCAGCTGAGTGGTCTGCTCATGTGGGCACCATACTCTGGTGCTGACCACCCCGCCTTGCCCCGCCTTACCACCCACACGCAGTCGAGAAACGCTTAACTGATATGTTAAACCTGCAGACATGGCCAGCACGCCAGCTCAGTCCGACCGCGTAAGACAGAACTAAGAGTAGCACATTTGAACAAGTTTACTGGAATGCTAACATTGTGGATAGCTTGGTCGGTTTTTAGTCGCCTCCACACTGTGCGTTTGCCATGCGGGCGTTATGTGTGTGTTCATCTTGGCCTGGGCTTTGTGTGCGCAAGTACGTAGGTCGTTATAAGCTGCAGTAAGGTAAAGATGCCTGTGGTCAGAGTTGGCATCTGAATACCAGGTGTTGACCGCTTTGCCATCGTTGTCCTCGATATAAAACGGTGGCTCCCTTAAGATCACAATTAAGAACAGTTCTATAATGCGGGTTCCAAATTGAGAGTTCCGATTCAGTCTCCGGTAATTAATTTGTGATCACGTCTGCGCCTCTGCAATTCGCGCGGCTTCCACAAAGTAGTTTAATTCCTCAACAGGGAAATGCATTTGGAAGATAACTGCCGACGTTTTGGTAAGCAGCAGCGTTTTCTTTCTTTGCATTTAATGGCAAAAGATTTTCTTCTGAGGCTAATGGAATCCTTCAACTCTGCCAACGATCCATATCTCCACAAGACAGACCGTGGACAGACTCGATTTACCTACCAGTCACTGTAGGCCACTCATGAATCGAGGCACCAAAGCTGACCAGTTCACTGCATGACACATGCTACCTCAATCACTTTTAACTTATACGGATAAGTGGCCGTTCTTGGCATAGCAAGATCCTAATATTGGCTTTCTTCCCAATCATCCCGTTACAACTGCAGTATATGACCTAACCCGTGAAATGTGGTATAGAACGTTAAATTATTATTTTAACGTAAATTTGGTCTTCTTAGTTTGATATATCTAGTGGATTTGATGTTCAGAAATTCTTTTTCTACAGAATACTACAAGTTTTGTCTTATATATTGAAAAACGAGTGGCATGATTTGGGAAAAACTGGATGTCGAACAATATCCAAGAAATCTCCTTTGCAATTCAATATCATAGAAAATACTTACTTTTTATCCACTCTGTGGTAAAAATGTACATTTCTATACGTAACAAGGTTTCAAATAAATCCATCTATTGCCGGCAAATATGATGTTCATGCAAGGAAAATAAAATGATGAATGATAAAAAGGATTCCATTGTTTTCCGGAAACAAGGTATGAATTGAAGTTTAAAAAGAAATAAAGTAATATAAATATTTTCCAGGTTTTTTTATTTACTTTCCTGAAATTCAAGGCCGTCATCAAAATTCATGCAAGACGTGATGAAGATGGACGACTTTACCAACCTCGTATTAAAATGCAAGCATACGATAAGATATGTTTCACAATGTAGTTTTCGATTACCTACCACAAAGAAAAAAATCATAAGGATTTTGTTTTTCGATACATCTCACTATATATTAGGCTGCTCTTTAGAGCATTGGCATTTAAGTGAACAAACATCAAATATAAATCGAAAGGTGAATTATTAATGTTCAGCTGAAAATAAAGCACTTAATTTTAGGGAATCTTAAACAGGTCGGAAATAAAAAAATTTTTGCTATGATTTGTAGTTGGGAAATCTAAAGTTTGCATAAACTAATCAACTTAATATCTCCGGAAGCACTCATAAATGAGGTGTCTTTTATGACAGGTTTGTGAATTCATCTAAGGCGTATTTAATTATCGTCGTTCTTTTTAACTTTCATTTCTCTCGGTAATTAGTTTTTAACGTTGTTGCGGATCTACAAATATCACGCAGACGGCTATTCTCGTTAGAAAGAATATTGAAAAAACTACTTAACATTTGATTAAAATAGAGAAAAGTAAGTGAATTATGGTTAATTGCTTTAAACCCCGAAAATTGTAAATCATTACCGGGTGTTTCTCAGATCTGACACTTATCGTAAGCCAATATGAAAATATCTTTTAAGAACTTTTTCGAAAAGGACGTTTTTTTGACTTCTTCTTATTGCGAAAATTCACATCAAATGATTCAAAAGGACCAGTTGGCGAGCACACGCATGCTTTCGATAAATTCGCATCCGGCCGATAAATTTATATGGGAACATGGTGTAAGCTTAAAACTTCAATCAACCTTTTTTCGTTTTGCCGTGCATGCAGGTTGCGTAAACTCGGGGTTGAGGAAGCCGGTGTTCTGCGAAAAATAGAACCTGCTACAAACTCCGGTGAATTAAAAACTTGTAATTTGCGCCTTTTCCTCGTCATCTCTGCCATGAACGGGTCCAACAAACCCCCATTGCCACCTATCACCCCTTTCCCTTTTCACACAAATCGCTTGTATGACAAGATGAACATTATTATTATGTTTGAGTTTGTACCACTTTCCCATATAAAAAAACTGGGCCGATGAGAATTTATCAAAAGCATGCGAATTTTCGACAACTGCTCTTCTGATTTTTGTTACGGGAAAGATCTTTTATTAAACACAAATGATATGTGTACGGTTGCAACTGAAAATTTTATTTACATTTCTAAGTCACAGTTACAGCGATGTAGCACGTTTTAAGAATATGCAGCTTTTTAAAAGTTTCAATTTCTTGATAAATTAATATAAGTTTTATTATTTCCTTTTATTTTTAAATTCACATAAGTTTATCTATACATATTTCAAGTCATTCTTCATGCTTTGGTCGCAGTTTGTTACTGGTTATCAATCTTTCGAAAATGTGGGCACGTTGCGTGAGATTGGTTACAGACTGTACATGAGTCCTGTATGTTCGGACGTAAGCACACCAGCTGCGCCGAAGGCACACATTATGATACGTATACAGAAGCAGATAATTTTATGTGGACCTCGAACTGGATGACAAGTCAAATAGTGCCATTTTAGGCAGATTAAATGACTAAATCTACCTGAAGCATTTGTGACAATTTCAGCGACCACGCACTGAATCAAACTCACTACAGAAAAAGCAAAACTCGAGTTTAAAGATTGCTCTGGACACCTCAATTACGAACAGCTGAGAGAAATATGAGATTTCGGCCACAGTTTGGCCAAGTTACCTGTCAAACCTACTGCAACGCGTGAAATTTAACAACTCTGCCACAGTAAGCCTCAGTCCAACGGCCGACTACCAGACTCGCTTAGTTGCGTCGATTGTCAAGTGGATTCACCTGAACAACTAAATGAACATGTCACACTGATAAAATGAAAACGTTCTCTCTCAATTTTTCCCTTGGAATTGGGCTTTTCTCCAGTACTTTGTTGGCGAGCCTGCATGTTTTTACTTTCCCAAAAGTAAAATTGGTTATATAATAAATATTTTGCGCGTATCGGACAGATAATTACATCGAGTCCACCACGAACAAAAAGCTGACCATTATATTCATTGTTTTCCTCCACGTAATATTTGTTTGTTTTTGTTTATGGATTATCGGTGCATAACAGGGAGGCCATATAAGTACAAAGGATTGCTCTAAAAACTACGACTTTGCTCGTTTTTTCCTTTATTATGTTTGCAAAAGCTAGAGCCTATGAAATTACCTAAGTGTGAACACAGAAGTTCAAGTGACTGTTTGATATGAGGCTTTATGGTTACTCATATAATATTTGCTTGCGCCGGGGAAATAGGGCAGGCTTAAACAAATAAATGTATGTAGGTATTTTTGCAAAATTTAAGAAGTTAAAACATCCCTTAATCAATATTTAGAATTTCCAAATCAGAAAATGATTATTTTTTTCAGAATAGCATGATTTTGTCCAGCATTACTTACCTGAATTTCACGTGAGATAAAAAAACGTTTTATAATTTAGCGTGGGGTTTTTTGGAAGCCCCTTGTCGTATTGCTTACAAAAATTAAATGTTGCGGTTCCATCATTTACGGGGATCTAACGGGGAAAGTTAAAAGTAGGATTGTTGATAAAACTTGCAGATGGGCATTGTGGTATTTGTTGGTGCATGCATGAGCGGGTTTAGTTTATATGAAAACAACTTCAAAAGATATTTTTGTGGTTATTTGGAAGCGTGGGGTGACAGTTGATGCAATGGGGTATGCATATGTAACATTAGGTATATGCTATGACCATAAACATTTGAGTAAAAGATTATAAAATTTTAGGCCATCAGTCCATTTTGCTTATTTTGCCCGCTTTTCCTGTTTAATTTCCTTCCGAGTAAATAACGTTTCAAAATGACTGCGACAAGAGTGAAATATTAGAATTTATTTGGCTGCTGATCTTTTCCAGTGAGTTTAAAAGAAATGTAGTGCAGTATGAACTTATCACATAAATACGATATTTCAATTAATTTCATTTGAAGGTTCCAGAAGGCTCAGCACAACTGTGGCAAGCATATGCGGTTAAAATGTCCTCATTAAGTCGCAAAACACTTTCTTTTGATTCCTTTGTAGCAGGTTGGAACTGCTACTGGTCAGCTTACAACATGGCATCGTTAGCCTTATTTTGACACTACCAATGGAAGCAGTCGTGGATTAAATATCTCGACAAGCCTCGCTGTTGTCCACGGAGCGCCAATGAAGCAAGTAGATTAGCCTATACTGTTCATATTCTTGCCTATGAGGGCACCTTCGATGCGTAAACACAGCATTCTAATTTATAATTCTTCCCAGGACATGCAGCATTAAATCAAAAGCATATTCTTTCTTGTTTTCAACAGGCATTTACCCTGGAACTTTGAGTCTGCGCGTGGCAGTCTTAGCTGCGGGCTGAGTGTTGCATTCAAAAGGGTAGAAAAATAGTCAGATGGACAAAGATTATCCGTGCACTCAGCTTTCTCCTCCTCATCCTCCTCAGCATCATCATCAATATTATCATCATCATCTGATGTGCTAAGAATAACGGCTTGCCACCAACTGGTGTGGTATCTGTGTCCTTTACAGTACTCAGATAATCAGTCTGTGGTGCCTCCTTCTTTATGTGGCTATCGCAGCAGCTTAAGTTATAGAAGTGACCCTAGCCACTACGTCCTTCTGGTCCGATTCCGTATGAGAAGGGAAGAAGGTGGACGCCAGTTCGGAGAGGCGTATGTTCTGAACAGATCTATCTGAGATGGGGTTGGAAGGATTTGGCAGCCGGACGAGGGTACGTCCGGTGCCATCGGTGCAAAGTCCAAACATTGAGACGGTAACAAGGCCATTTGTTGGTCAGTCTTGACAGTGATTGGCCGTCACAGGTGCGATCCCACAAGCAGTCTTGAGTGGTTCTGTAGTATAACATACGAACGGGCGAGTAGATGGCTTCTATGGAGTACTACCTTGTATTTAATCGATGCCAATCTTACTGTAGTTTACTATGTCGGAAGTGAAGATAAGGTCGTGCTTGCTTAATTTTATCCATCGCTACGCTAAAACACACCTTTTGTAGCATAAGAATTGTCTAGCCATTAAGACATGGCGAGTGAGGGTGCGGCAAATGATGCGCAGTTCTACCTTACTAATAATTAACCCATGTCTTACCTGCAGGTCCCGCACTTTACATGCTCGATGCTCTCAAGGCAATCGACGGTCAAACGTTACTCAAACGCAATTCCTACAGAGTCCAGTCGAGCGTATCCCTTCGTTTAATATCAATCGGTGATGGTGGAAAAACAACAAATAGGATGTGGTCGACTGTAACTGTTTTTTGGGTTATTTATTTAAGTCACCCTGCCGATCTCTCAGCACTACCGGGACACTCTGTTGTTAAAAACAAAGTCAAAAATGGTCATTTTAGCCTTTTTAGCTAGTTTCGGTTCTTATTCTGAATCCTATAATAATCTTTGCTTCTCGCTGTCTTCACTTTCTACCGTGCAGTGACAAACCGGACTGTTTCGAGCCACTCCTCGGTAATTGACAATATTCTGTTGCTTGACAGTCACAATCCTCTCTAAATTTCTCGTCCGCGAGGGATACGAAGCAGTTACCAGCCCTTCGACTCCGCCGTGGTAGTCAAAGTGCTACTGAACTGCGCTAGAGGCACGTGCAGGCAGTCGTATGAACCTGAATCATACACACGACATCCTGGGCAGAGTAATTTTCTCAGCACACACGCACGCGCGCAGAGCGCACGACTGATTACCATTGGCGGCAATGAAGGTTAAGAGCAGAACGGGCCGAACAGTTCACATAAACCGTTAGTGAACAGTGTAAATCAAGACAAGTACTGCCAAAATTTACGACCATCTCAAACGCAAGAAGTGGAGAGGGAGACGTTTGGGAAGGTGGGTGGAGGTTGTTGCTGATGGGTTATGTTACTTCACAAGGCATGGCATAAGAGGATCCTACAGAGTCCTCTTGGTCGGAAGAAGTGGAGCAATTTCGTCTTAGTAAATTGAGGGAAATCCTTTGAAAGAAACTTTCTCCGGCTAAAGGAAAACAATTATAAAAATATTTGATCTGAGATCCATTGACTACTAAAAAAGAACTGCATAATCTTGACAAACTGCCATTGACCAGGCAGTAGCATACATTACATGCATATATACCCTACTGGCAGCAGAGGTACTAGCTTAAGGCTCAGACACGCGAGGTTTGCGGATCCTGTGGGGCTGCATGATGCCACTGTGAGGGGTTCGGTTCATTAGTGCGTACAAAAACTGTATTTTAACATCTCAACTTTCTAAATTTCAGAGGAAGTTAATGCGTATATTTGGAGAAGCTTTAAGCTGGCTCATGTGCTCTAAGGTAAATAATAACGTCGCCTACACCACTCACTGCCCATTAGAAGCTTGTGAGTACTACGTGGTTATTCAACAGTAGGTGACATATTTCAGCTCAAACATTCCTTTGAACTTTCGGAGGGTGCGCAGAATACCTTGTTTTGCGATCTTTATTCCAAGTTCATGCAATAATTTGCTTTGGCCAAACCTCTCACACGTACGTAGTGTAATGGCATTAAATTGGCAAAAAACCCGTCTTTTGTTTTAGCTGGTACTTGTGCTGTCAATATGGTATATATGTTGAGAGTTTTTGCAGATTTGCATACCTCAATTGACCTTATTGTTGTAACTTGGCAGCCTCTATGGTATGCGAACCCATGCCAGCCATGGGAAGGATTAAGTACAGACCATAATCTATCCAACTGACCTGCGAAGCCCCAACCTAGGGCAGTGAGTTTTAATCACACTTGGGTCACGTTAACCGCCCAGCCTACCGCAACGTATGGAATCCACCAATTCTGACACGTTCAGCTGACTGCCCGTGCAGAATTTCATAAGCAAGCAATCTAGAATCCACCAGATGTCTGCAAGACACAATTAATTAGTGGAGGTTTTATAGCAGGATTGCGTAGCTCAATTAACAAAATTGGGGAAAATTCGGTAGCCTCGGTGGAAAAGTATATAATTACGCAGCAACCTGTGCAAAAAGAAGAAAAGCTTTGTACATTAACATTTGGATTCCCCACTTTTCTGTATCGGTAAGGGCCATCCTTACTGTGAAATATTACGAATGTTTAAGTTTCTAGTTTTACGTGGAACCTGCTAAAATACTGTGGTTTGGCAAGAATTAAATACATAAAATGCTTAGGAATAGAACATAAAAGGTTCTGTATAAATTTATAGGAATATTTAGATGAAGTCCATCAGCTGAGAAACTGCATTTACTTACCAGAACAAGTTTTTAATATTTCATTTACAGAGCTTTTAATGACGAAAATCAATCAGAATTTTAAATAACTGGCCAAATCTATCAGCCTTGAACTATTTTAGATTTTTCATCTTTCTGACAGAGGTTTGTTGGCTTACCGGACGCTGGCGTTACGCACCACCACATTGATGGATAATGCTCTTATTTCTGCCTCCTCTTCGTGGGTTGTGGGGGGGGGGTTGTGAATGTGTTACGAAACCCTGTTTCCTCTTAATTCTTATGTTTAGTGTAAAAAGCTTGCGCTTTCCTTGACGTATGGAATGATGAAGGGCTTTAAACCACAGGAAGGTCTCGAAGCATGCTGATAGAGTTGGTCATGGAAGAGTATATCTCAAGTTTGAGTGGTTCTGCTTCTGAGATACTTCGACCTAAGACGGCTGCTTCATGAATTTTAAGAGTATGGTCATTTTATCTTATATGGCTTGCATCCTATGAATTTGAGTTAAGCCTCTGATTAGGCAGCGGTGACTCTTATGGGTAGCACTTCACTTTTTCGGCACTTTCTGTGACAAGGTTCAGTTCCAATCCTCATAATGTATTTGGCAAAAACTACCCTGATTTCCGTGAGGGGTCATTCTTCACACAGTGCAAAGTATGTCGCGGGATCAATGAATTATGTTTACTCCGGAGGGTTTTGACAATTTAGGAACATCCTGGACGACACGTTTTCTGCAGGAAGTGGCCCTTCAGACTTGGGTTAGCTGTCCTTTCGGTCGTCGTCTGTTCAATGGACGGAATAACTGTGTAATATAGCAAAGCTCTCAAAAAGCACGCGATGATAGACAACTAACTCATTCGCAATGAAACCTATTGCGGCGATGACCGAGTTTGTCAAATATATCACCAAAAATTTAGGCATTAACTTTATGCCGTTAAACGTGTAATAAGTTTATTAAATTACGTCGAAAATATGCGAATGATGAATTCCATTATCATTGCCAGAAGACACCTCTTTACTAAAAATATATTTTTCAATGTATATTTGGTGTTTATTTATAGGAACTCTTTTATCCATGGGTGAGACTGAAAAATGTTTTCCACTGTATTGGTTTTGCATATATGTTTTGCTCATATTTTAATAGGTAATGTAGTACGCTTTTTTGAAATTGAGCCAAGATACACGTCCTTACAGCCGTTTGCAGCCAAACACAACATTATATAAATGGCTGGCAATGACAGTTGCTTGGTGCCCAGGTGAGAGAAAAGAGAAGAAGGTAGCTCTAGGGCCTGCGTCCCAAAAACAACACGACACATTTCCTGAATTTTCTCAATATCACGTGCTTAAATCTAAAAGAATAAAGCGTACTGACATCAAAGGCATTGCGCTGACATGACGCTTTTAGCGTAACAGCTATCAGAGGGTCGGTTCAATAGACGGTCCCTCCACCTTTCCGTATGATCTTTTTGTACATGATCCCCAGTTTCTATACTGCTCTTTTTAATTTCCCCGGAACTTGATGCATGAATGTGTTCAATTCAAAGAGAAAACAATTTTCCAGGGTAATTACCAGACTTAAAATGCCATACTCTCAGGCGGGATCATCGTTCTTTATGGCTGGACGACACACCTCCGAGTCCTGACGTGCTGCAATTTCGGCGGAAATTATAGTCCCCGACTTTGCAAGAAACAAATACTCTCACTCATTCTGTATAGAAGCAAAATGAAGAAAAAGAGGAGCGAAGTATTTTGTGAGTGGTCCTTGTTAACCGTCAACCGGACATCCTACTTGCAATAGCGGTTGTAAATAACCGATCAAGACGTTACACTTGAAAAAATATCTAGCCGAGTTTGCAGTGGTTAAATGCTGTAAGACACAGCGGAATTTTTAAGCAAGCACAACAGAAATTCAAGGAGACTCAACACTAACGTGAGCGCGAAAGCTGACATCGCTGAATCCACTGGACGGTTCACAAACATGCGAACCATACCTAGCACGGGTGAGCAAGGTCTGGGTGCCTCTAGCAGAAAGGAGCTGGTAACGCCTAGCGCGCAGGCTGGAGTATTATTGAATGCTTTATTGTATGGCAGTCCTCAATAAACGACTTGCAGCCCACCAACTGGTATGCATTTGTCAGCTTATCGCTACCACATACCAGCCAATCTCACCAAAGCTGATTTCTTTACGCGTAATGGCTGATATTGTTAAACGTCTTTGTCTTAAATGAGTCAATATAAGCTGAACCAACACATTTGTAAACGTGGGCGAAATTGAGTGCTTCACCACTCTCGGAAACTCATACGTTAGCTGAATCCACAAAAGATGAAATCAGGCGTTTGGGGTCCGTCTTAGGATATACTCCACCGTTTATTAGTAGAAGTATAGCGCAGCATGGGAACCGAATTAAGGACACCGGCTGGCCCATTTGGGGTTGGAAAGTTGAGTATGTTAAAATAGTTGACAACAGCATGTCTTCATTCTCATGCCTACTGAACTTGGGATTAAACAATCCGCCAGTAGGCGATGTATCACAAAATAGCCCTTCTCTGACCTGCAGATGAGAGTCGACTTCAATGTAGATGTAGTGAACTCAGATAAGTCGGATAAAGGAGATTGCATTTGCTCGAAAGATCTTGCCATGCATTAATGCAAGCCTCATGAACTGACTTATGTAGCGTTTTTTTATTATAAAATGGTATGAGATACAAATTGACTATAGAAAGTAGGCAGACCAACATGGCTCTAGTCATCGTCATTGAAGTAGCTTTGGGTTTGCAGCTATCAAATTCATTACTGGCAGGCGCGAGTTGGTGTTTGCCTTAAATCAGGATATACGGGTTATATACGCTCTTCAAATTGCCCAAAACACGACAAGTTTTCACTGAGTAGTTCATATGTGAAGACTCGAGCAGAAATCATATGCATGGAACACTAAAAATGCTCTATCATGTTCATCAACATCCTATAACTTCATGCACACGCAAACGCCACCTGCTAAGGACACCCCTTGCGAGACGAGGATTGGTCGCGAAGGAGCTACACGCATGCACAGAATCCATTTAGGTGAAAGCGTAGGCAGATGAATATTGCCGGCCTATGAAACCAGCCATTGTGCGGCTGCAAGCAATGTTCTTAAGTGAGCTCTAAGGCCAAACGGGACGATAGAGTTCCGTTAGCAATTGGTAGACGTTTGTAAACGAATAAAAGTATAGTATTACCACCCTCCTACCCTGGTTTAAGCGCAGCTTTTGTTGCAGCTTAATTTCATCGGGCATTTCAGTACGCAATTCTGGAGTTTTTTGTGTTACCCTTAATCGATGTTTGTTAGATCTCTTGGGTTTTATGGATTACGGTTGGGTCTGATGGTTGTTTCCATATATATATATATGTATTCCTGTCCTTTTACTTTTTATTTTAACCATTTACAGAAAAAGCTCTTAACTAACCTTACGCCATTTTGATGGATTTAATATGTTAATAACACACTGCTAAGTTTGTTTGCACATTCCATATAGGACTAAAATGTAATTTCTTTTGTAACGAGGCTATTTTTAAGACTTTTATTGTCTTTCTGTAAATATTTTCCCTGTCTCCCTAAAAATACTAACTGTTAATGTTTTACAAAAAGCAGCCAAAATTTCGCATTCTGTCACCTATTACGCATAATATGAATCCAGTCTCACATCTCTTCTGACATTGAAAAGGGCACTTTCATCAAAATACAGTGATGAATACTATTGAACGCACCAATCTATTTTGATGTCAATATAGTTATTTTACCAGAGTAATAATTTTCTCAAGTTTCCACGTTTAAGTGTAAGACAAAAAATTGTTAATCCCTACAGGTGGTATGTCCCCGCAAGTCACTGAAACTTAAATCGAATGGGGCGTGTTAAACGTATTATTCTGAGTATCGCACATACCCCTTTATTTATTATGCTTAATAGGTGGCAATGATGAAAAGGGTTAAATAAGAGTTCGTATTTTAAAATAAAATATATATATTTATATCAAATTGAGCATAAAATATATAACAATAATTCGTGAAGACAGATAATAAATTTGACATGAAACCCGACTTTCTTAATACGAAATATTACGATCTGAATAATCTTTACTCTGAGAGGCTTTATACAGTTATCTAAAAAGAATAAAGGCATCCGCGATCAAATTTGTCTAGGAAACATGGAAGCGAAAAGTGAAGGATATCACTGATTACCGAAACCATGCTTGGTAACAAAAGTATTTCAATTTTTCCTTGAGCGTATATCAATATTTTTTCCATCGAAAGTTAATCAGTAAGTCGTTGTTAGCTTCGATATATATTTTTCGAAGATATTATCTGCGGATATAGCAGAGGAACTCAGAATGGATTTTCCTCTTTCAGAAGTTTGAAAAACTGAGGTGGTTAATGCAGGAGCGAATAAATCGGCCACTGCATATTAAGCCAAGAACTGTGATGTAGGTCCAGGAAATAAGGTTAAAGTTTATGACTACCAATAGGCAGGGTTTCATAAAGTCTGCTTCATCTAGGAAAATACGAGAGAAAGATCAAAAGCCTGGCATCGGAAGTGTTGACCAGACAGATAAATATGACGGTTACTAAGCTTGACATTTTGTGGTACAGCGTTTGCTAAGTCAGCTTATGACCTGGAACAGCAGCCCAATATGAATTGTGTAGATCATGAGATATCAACCGAAATTAAGAAATATTTTGTTTATTCTAGAACAATACTCAGGCATAGTTTAAATATGTAAGCACGTATAACCTATTTTCAAGATATGTCACTTTATAATTCCTTTATGAATGCTTACTCGGTCATTAACGGAGTTCATTCGTCTCGGGCTCCTTCTTAAGGACCGTCAGCATCTGCAAAGTGGCTAGTATTTAAGGTAAAATTATATTGCCGAAAAGGAATGACCAGTTCTGGCTCATTAGCCGTCATAAGCATGCCATACACAGGCCCGGGTGGTGTCACATCCGAGGCTGAACCCTCTACGTTTTTAATCAGAAGTTCAATGCTCTAACCATTAACACTTGTCTTTTGTGGCATTTTTCTTTGACTCTACTACTAATACATGTCACGGTCACGATGCGACCACTTGCAAGGTCTCTTATATGAGCTTAAGGGCAGATAGGTTAACCGCACACAATCATCATATTCTCGATCGCAACTGACAAATCAACGAGCCCGTTGCTCAATCTTTGAGCGTTCATGTCAATTGCCAAAGGTCGCGTGTGCACATCCCAGGTGGTAAACACTTGTAATTAGGTACAATTAGTTGATGACGGCTAGTAAGCCAGAAATAGTAATTCTGGTCTCCCTCGTTTATTGGGCATTTTTATTCTGTCCCATTTCAGAATATCTGCATTTGAAAGAAGGTCCTTCCATCCACCCGAAACAAACAGCGCTGTAAATACGACAGCTCAAAAAGTCATATTTTTTTCTAATTATTTTCGATGCCATTCATAAATTCAAATATATTTCATAGAAACATGAAATTAAATGATTTTTTTATACGCATCTTTTAGCGCAACTAGTCCTCCGCAAACCTTAAAATAAGATTAAATGCAGATAACGTTTTAGAAAATTTTATTTATCATAAGTTTTCTAACGACCATGGAAATTGTCCTTCGTAATTCACCCCATCTATCCCTGTTTCAATACTGATTTAAAGTATGGAAAATTACCTATTTCCCAAGCTATATTTTATAAGCAGATAATGTAATTTCTTTCGAAATGAGTATGCAAATATATAATATGCAGTTATTTATGAATTTGAATTTGGGAGGGCATAGATAATCAAGCATTACATGATTTGGGATTCATGCATACGAGATGCAGAATATATCGACAAAGATTTCCTGAATTTGAGCGTTTTTGATGGCTTGTTCCAGCACCTTTGCAAAAGAAACGTGCATTCAGAGTCAATACGCAAGTGAAACCACCCAGTGGTAGAAAATTCGAATCAAGCGTCATCCTTAAATGGCCTTGTGTCATATGCAAATAACACTATAAAAAGCGTCTTTATGATATAATATTTCTTAGAAAACACGCAATCATACTGAACTTTCGTCCAAGCTTCATCGTGTTTTACTGATGTCTAATTGGAGAGCAGAAATGCTAATATATATCAAAGGAAAATATACTGAATTGCCTGAATAAAAAAAATGCTTGCTTAGCATCCCTTCTATGATTTAAAATAGGTATATTTCCTTATTCATGTGGCTTTTATTCCATCTCTGAAAAAAGCCCTTGTAAGGCAGATAAGGACTCCACAGTGTCTATAAATTCATAATTAAATCAAGGATCCGTCATTTAATGTTTAATAAACAGCTGTCTGCATAATGGCTTTGCTGTATAACTTAAATAAATAAAATTAGAAATAAATGCAAAACAAATCAGCTAATTTAATCAATGAGTATACTTGTTAGTGTTTCCCATCTGAAACATGTTTTGCTTTTTATAAACAATCTACACACTTGATCATATTTACTTGTTGGTTTTGGGTCCTGTGATTTCGTCACATTGTCCGACTTATATGTCCTCATTTGTACGGATGTTCGAAAATTAAATGCACACAATTTCCCGTTCAAACTGTATTTTAAGCAAGTGAATTTCATAATCCAGCCTGACGATTGACCAATTGTCCAAATAAAACAACTAACCTACCCCCAAGAAGCATAAGTCAAGTTATAGCTCATGTGTGCAGGACTGTGTATAAGTCTGCCATGATATATAAAATAATTTATCCAATGATACGTGTTTTTGACTGTATCTAAAATTGAATAAATATCCTGAAATAAGGGTTGAGTGTTCTCTAATTCCCCGCGAGGATTCTGCACTTACGAAGATCATATGTACACAATAGACCAGTCGTGAAGAATTCAATATAGACTCAGCCACGCATGGGTTCTCCGTCTTAGTTGGGGTGAGTTTACTTAAACTGCCGGGAGCCAACTGTTTTTAAAAGGTAAAAAACGCGCTTGCATGAATTTACATAGCACAAGATGGACAATTACTGACGCCAGTCCTTCAGCCTCAGAGAGTAAATTTTGATCATTCCGGAGTTAAATGTCTTACTGGATGTAAGTTCACACATAAGGGACTTATGCTACGCAGTTCCGAGTTTGCTTAGTAGAATGACACAAAATGACGACCTTTTAGACAAGCGAATTGTTTGTTTGTAGCCGACGCCGACGTGTGTTAGCTGAATGCGGCTGCATATTTAAGACTATAACCTGGAAACGAATAAAAAATCACAGCAAAGTGAATGTGGTCTTCGGGGTGTAAGATGTATTAAAATAAATTGCAGTCTACTAGCTCATATTATTGACACCCAGTTATCGCGGTTTCTACCTTGCAATAATAAAGTTTTCTGGGTCAGCATGCTAAAGGAGTGTATCATATTTCTTACCTCTTTACTATTGCTTAAACCATATTTTAATTGCTTGATATCTTATGCAGTGCGGAATGTTTGACGCACAGTACCATGTTTTGTGGAAGATGACAATTGGGTACGAAAAATTTTTTTCACAACCACCAATTAGTTTACTTTCTTGCGTATTGCAAGCACTTCCCGGTTTATATCAGATGCTAAAAGCTGCCTGTTTTATAAATTACTCTGTCTAACTTATAAGCGGTCTAAGTTAACCCTATTAAGGGCACAGGGACTATAACGAAGCTTCTGACTTTGGGATAAATTTGCAATTCTGTGCACTAAGTAGCATTTTTATAGCCATATCATGGCCATATTTTTCAAAATAAATTTGATTCTGCTTGCGTGCAATATGTGAAGTTTGAGTACCCTAAGTACTAAACAAACAGCGCTGTTAATACGACAGCTTAAAAAGTCATATATTTTCCTAATTATTTTCGATGCCGTTCATAAATTCAAATATATTTCATAGAAAACATGAAATTAAATGATTTTTTTATACGCATCTTTTAGCACAACTAGTCCTCTGCAAACCTTAAAATAAGATTAAATGCAGATAACGTTTTAGAAAATTTTATTTATTATAAGTTTTCTTAAGATCATGTAAATTGTCCTTCGTTATGCACCCCATCTATCCCTGTTTCAATACTGATTTAAAGTATGGAAAATTACCTATTTCCCAAGCTATATTTTATAAGAAGATAATGTAATTTCTTTCGAAATGAGTATGCAAATATATAATATGCAGTTATTTATGAATTTGAATTTGGGAGGGCATAGATAATCAAGCATTACATGATTTGGGATTCATGCATACGAGATGCAGAATATATCGACAACGATTTCCTGAATTTGAGCGTTTTTGATGGCACGTTACAGCGCCTTTGCAAAAGAAACGTGCATCCAGAGTCAATACGCAAGTGAAACCACCCAGTGGTAGAAAATTCGAATCTAGCGTCATACTTAATGGCCTTGTGTCATATGCAAATATCACTATAATAAGCGTCTTTATGATATAACATTTCTTAGAAAACACGCAATCATACTGAACTTTCGTCCAAGCTTCATCGTGTTTTACTGATGTCTAATTGGAGAGCAGAAATGCTAATATATATCAAAGGGAAATATACTGAATTGCCTGAATTTAAAAAATGCTTGCTTAGCATCCCTTCTATAACTAAAAATAGGTATATTTCCTTATTCATGTGGCTTTTATTCCATCTCTGAAAAAACCCCTTGTAAGGCAGATAAGGACTCCAGAGTGTCTATAAATGCATAATTAAATCTAGGATCCGTCATTAAATGTTTAATGAACAGCTGTCTGCATGATTGTTTTGCTGTGTTAACTTAAAATAAATAACCTTAGCAATAAAGGCAAAACAAAACAGCTAATTTAATCGAAGAGTATATTTGTTAGTGTTTCCGCTGTGACAAATGTTTTTGCTTTTTATAAATAATTCACACACTCGATCATATTTACTTGTTGGTTTTGGGTCCTGTGATTTCATCACATTGTCGGACTTATATGTCCTCATTTGTACGGATGTTCGAAAATTAAATGCACACAATTTCCCGTTCAAACTGTATTTTAAGCAAGTGAATTTCATAATCCAGCCTGACGATTGACCAATTGTCCAAATAAAACAACTAACCTACCCCCAAGAAGCATAAGTCAAGTTAAAGCTCATGTGTGCAGGACTGTGTATAAGTCTGCCATGATATATAAAATAATTTATCCAATGATACGTGTTTTGACTGTATCTAAAATTGAATAAATATCCTGAAATAAGGGTTGAGTGTTCTCTTATTCCCCGCGAGGATTCTGCACTTACGAAGATCATATGTACACAATAGACCAGTCGTGAAGAATTCAATATAGACTCGGCCACGCATGGGTTCTCCGTCTTAGTTGGGGTGAGTTTACTTAAACTACCGGGAGCCAACTGTTTTTAAAAGGTAAAAAACGCGCTTGCATGAATTTACATAGCACAAGATGGACAATTACTGACGCCAGTCCTTCAGCCTCAGAGAATAAATTTTGATCATTCCGGAGTTAAATGTCTTACTGGATGTAAGATCACACATAAGGGACTTATGCTACGCAGTTCCAAGTTTGCTTAGTAGAATGACACAAAATGACGACCTTTAAGACAAGCGGATTGTTTGTTTGTAGCCGACGCCGACATGTGTTAGCTGAATGCGACTGCATATTTAAGACTATAACCTAGTAAAGAATAAAAAATCACAGCAAAGTGTATGCGGTCTTCGGGGTGTAAGATGTATTAAAAGAAATTGCGGTCTACTAGCTCATATTATTGACAGCCAGTTATCACGGTTTCTACCTTGCAATAATAAAGTTTTCTGGGTCAGCATGCTAAAGGACTGTATCATATTTCTTACCTCTTTACTATTGCTTAAACCATATTTTAATTGCTTGATATCTTATGCAGTGCGGAATGTTTGACGCACAGTACCATGTTTTGTGGTAGATGACATTTGGGTACGAAAATATTTTTTCACAACCACCAATTAGTTTACTTTCTTGCGTATTTCAAGCACTTCCCGGTTAATATCAGATGCTCAAAGCTGCCTGTTTTATAAATTACTCTGTCTTACCTATTAGCGGTCTAAGTCAACCCTATTAAAGGGAACAGGGACTAGAACGAAGCTTCTGACTTTGGGATAAATTTGCAATTCTGTGCACTAAGTAGCATTTATATAGCCATATCATGGCTATATTTTTCAAAATAAATTTGATTCTACTTGCGTGCAATATGTGAAGTTTGAGTACCCTAAGTGCTATACTGAGATCATGTGCGGTGTCCTATGCCAAGAATGCAGGAACTCTAAATTTGGACACCAAATCCCAATAATAAACATTAAATAAACACTTTTTGTATCAGTGGGTGCTAAACCTTCTGTTTAATAAAGAAACATTAGTGTATTCGTAAGTTATTTTATTGCTTGCACTTTCAGATCGCAAAGGCGGCAGTTATTGGAAAGTTTGCAGGACGTACACAACCAAAGGTAGCTAAGGTACGGAATCATGTCTACATTATTATCTGATTGGCACTCAAAGCACAAGTTCCAATTTAAAAATGCTAACAACGAGGTTAAATAGCAAGTCAAGTGTGTTTTTGGGTCATTATATCTTTTGAAGAAACCAAAAATACTCTGTCAGGTAGTCAAATAAATATTACGCCAGGCTTAAACGTTCAATGCCAAGACCGGAAAACTGGGTCCGAAAGCCAATTGCGCAACCCTCTTTGCTTTAAATTAAATGTGCGTTAAACATTAAGGAAACGCAATTTTATGCCAAATTTCAAATTCACTTTCTCGAGTACAAGGCTGATGATGATATATCAGCAAATACCTTACATAATTTGCCTTGTTTTACAATTAATGGCTACGTTAAAATCAATGAATTGACAGATTAATTCAATTCCCAACGTGTTTATCTACATGTGTTTGTGTTTAAAAAGAATTATTTTTCAAATGGATCATCAGATTTACAGCAAAGTAATATAATTTTTAGACTGTGTTTTTCTCCAGGCTATAAATTAAATGTAATGGTGTCTATACGAATAAGTTTAATCGGTTAAGTGCCCTAATCAACATCGAATTATTTATTTTGACCACGAACCAAAAATGCCCTTTGGAAATTAAAATAAGATATTAATCTGCACATCTTACTAAAAAGCAATCTGTCCAACTTCAGCAACTTTTAATGTTTGAAGTGTCGTAGAGGAGTGTATTACTGATAAAACCACTGTATATTTACTTGAATTAACATAATATTAAAAACAAGTGCATCTTATTGAAACCCGGCACACCATTACGCCACAGTTCAGCCAATTATGCCTGTAGATGTCATTCTTGCGTCTATTTCGTCATCAAAACACCTCCAAATTATTACAAATCAGCCAGCATGCGACCGTTTGGATGATTAGTTAAGCCTCCGCCTGGACAAGAATCAGGGGATGCAGTTTTTTACGATGATTTCTGCAACTTCAGACACATTTAATCAAAGTTAAGTATTCTGGCACAATAATATGTTTAACCTTTTGAGTTTAAAACAGTGCCTCCTACCGCAGCCTTACTTCTATCAATGTCCGATTGTAAAGAGGTTTATTATCTAGCCCAGAGGAAAACACGTTTGATTTCATACATGATATTTTCCTACAGTAATGACATGCTTTATTATTTGACTTTATTATTCGCATTTTTGCATGATAGATATTGCGCCTATGTTAGCTCTCCTAGATAACACATTCTTTATGAATTAATAAATATAATACTGCTTATTCTTTACTCTACTCATTTTTTTGCTTTTTTTCTTTAATGCCATTTGGTGCTCTTGATTTGATAACACTGCATGCAATGTCTGTCGAAAACTTTAGTTAGTCAATCTATAAAGTTTAGGAATAAGCGTGTTCGAAACTATGGGCTTCTTGGTAAACATCAGTTGTTTGAAAATAATACGTCGATGATACTTAAAGTAACACAATTAACAAAGGCATTTTAATATAATTTTGTCATACAATTTAACTACAAAATAATGAACAAATATTTCATGGCTATCATGCTCAATATGCTACCACTTATATAGGCCAGCAATCAAATATATTCGAACTAATATACGGAACCATCAAAAAGTGTACCCTTGGCGAAGAAAACGTAATACTGGCCATCCATTTTATCTTCGTTCACAGCGACATTTGTAATTAAAAAGGAAAATAGGGTGCTAAAATATGGTATTTTGCATCTGTTTTTGTGGAAAAACTGAACCTACTATGACAGCAACTGTCTTAGATTAACGCTTTTATTTGCTCATTTGCAGGCATGCATTTATTATCTGTTCTCGTCTTTAAAAATATCGAAGTGCACGTATAGGCTAATATTGCGTGTGCACGCACCTTTAATAACTGCGCAAATTGTATGAACAGATTGTGTCTATGCGTGCTCCATTTTTCGTGGCGTCTTCGTATATTACGTAACAAGATTTCTGGAAATACATTTGGCCATCATTTGAGATCATGAAAAGCACTGTCATGATTGGAATTCTGAGGCAAGTACATCAAATACGACTGACACGCGGTATGTTTCTCCTCTGATCAAGGTACACCCTTAAGTCAACTGATATGTTCTTAAAATTAATACTTACTTTTGGTGTTTCCATGTTAGTAAAGTCTGCTGAAATATAACGGAATAAGTTGTTGTTATAAGGGCGGGTGTTTGAATTTTGTTTAGATATTAAAAACAAATAAAGTGCATCTTAACACGGCTTGCATTATATACTAGCATCTGTATTTTTTACAGGCCTTATAATTTAAAAAGGTCAGAATCCTCATGTAAAATTATGATTTTAAAAGTTATTTTAATATCGATTTATTAAAAAACGGTTCAAATATGAATATTATGCAAACCAAAAGCAATTTCATCTGCTTTTCTTAAGTAATGGAAAAACTTTTAAGACAGTAGAATTATACTTTTACTGCGTGGTTTTACAACATTTACATGAGAGTGCATGCATTTTCTGTTATACCGTATGTTTGGGGTGCAGTTTTGGGCAATGGGTCACTTATTTTCCACCGGGAATCAGTATTCTACTTAAGAGTCAAAGTGAACATTAAGTCAAATTCAAATAAAAAGCCATGGGTGTGTGCATTTATGCAACAAGTATGAGTTCAATATTAACCAGCAATATGAATAACATAATTAGAAATTAATGTGTAGTAAGTGCTTCGAAGAAAACTGATTTCCCATTCCTTTGTAGATTTAAAGCGAAGTTGTCAGGATATTGCAAGTTCCTTATCAGAGATTATATTACATGCCCTTTAAATAGCAGAATGTTTCTGCTATCACCGATTTGTACATCTTTTCCAGCGTTTTGTCGGAATTTACGGAATTGTTTTCAACAACATACACGTGAACAAAATAAAACAGAATGAAACAGATTTGGAGTCTTTTTATCGCAAATAGCGACTGAGCACAAAAAAAGCATAGCACCAGCTTGCGACGACTGCCTTAGCAAACAAATTTACTATAACGTACAACTTATAAATTTGGAGGCACTCTAGCGATGGACCTGATAGCTGATAATTGTTTGAATGTGTATACTTTGAGATTGAATTGGAATTGTTGTTTACTTTTCATAAGTTTACATGGTGGTGTTATTAAACATTATACACATTCTATTTTGCCGACTGAATGGCTTAAGTTCGTTTAGTTTATTTTTATTGCCGATATTTCAGCTGCGAAAGGCAGGCTGGCAGTGTCAACTCGGTTTAATTTACGACAGATATATTCTAAATCAGCGGAAATATATATATATATTGGTCATACCGGCCGACGACTTGGGACGCGTATTACGGAACATAAACTAGCCATTCGTCGACGCGACCCTTTGTCACTCATCTTTGCGCACGCCCTTGAGTTCGACCATCGCTTCAATTGGGACGGAACCGAAGTTGTTGCAATGGCTAACAACAAACAGGCGCGTGAATTCCTCGAGGCGTTGCACTCTAACACGACCAGCATCAACCGCCATGTCGATCTGGACTCTCAATACGAAGGCCTGCGTGCCCGGCTCACTGATTTGCGCCCACAACCTAACCACAGCCGCTTATCTTTTCTGGACCATGTAGAATCTCACTGTCTCGCCACCCCTCTCCCTGCCACGGCGAACAACAGTTGAAACGATAAACACCTCAAAAAATCGATGCAATTACCTCTGTCCGCATCCCGCATCGTCGACCATTAAGTTTACCGTCTGCAGTCACATTTACTCGCCATCCCCCTTCGCCTCCGACACAGGGAACCCTGACAGCCCCCCCCCCTAACCAGCCCCAATCCAATCATGTACCCATTCCTCACACCCCAGTTGGTTGTCTGTCCTTGTCTGTCCTGTAGCACAAACTGGTCATCTGACCATTTCATTTCTCCTCTGTTCATTTCGTCTGACGACGGGTTGGTGTGACCAACTTTGAAAATTCACGAGCACAACTCTATTTTCCGACGAGCCCTTTTTCTTCAATATTACCGATCATCAGTACATCATATGCCTTGTGCAGTGAGTATATAAACAAGCTAAACCAAGTGTGTAACACTCACTAATGGGTAAGGATCTCACTCGATCCCATTTGTCCGCCTGCCAGTTACCTACCGGCGATAAACGAACGTTGTTATAGGACATACCATATATATAGCACAAATATGTTGCTAAGGTGCAGGCAAGACGCAACAGCTGTTTCACGGTCATTACCGATCATCGTACATCATATGCGTGCAGTGAGGGTACATAAACAAGCCAACCAAGTGCGTAACACGCACTAATGTGGTAAGGATCTCACTCGATCCCATTTGTCCGCCTGCCGGTAGGTAACTGGCAGGCGGACAAATGGGATCGAGTGAGATCCTTACCACATTAGTGCGTGTTACGCACTTGCTTCGTTTATGTACCCTACCGCACAAGGCATATGATGTACTGATGATCGGTAACGACCGTGAAAGCAGCTGTTGCGTCTTGCCTGTTGCACTCTTTGAAGCAACATATTTGTGCTATATATATGTGGTATGTCCTATGACAACGTTCGTTTCATCGCCGGTAGGTAACTGGCAGGCGGACAAATGGATCAGGGAGATCCTACCACATTAGTGAGTGTTACGCACTTGGTTGGCTTTTGTTTATGTACCTCACTGCACAAGGCATATGATGTACTGATGATCGGTAATGACCGTGAAAACAGCTGTCTGCGTCTTGCCTGTTGCACTCTTAGCAACATATTTGTGCTATATATATGGTATGTGTCCTATGACACAACGTTCGTTTATCGCCGGTAGGTAACTGGCAGGCGGACAAATGGGATCGAGTGAGATCCTTACCACATTAGTGAGTGTTACGCACTTGGTTGGCTTTGTTTATGTACCTCACTGCACAAGGCATATGATGTACTGATGATCGGTAATGACCGTGAAACAGCTGTCTGCGTCTTGCCTGTTGCACTCTTAGCAACATATTTGTGCTATATATATGGTATGTGTCCTATGACACAACGTTCGTTTATCGCCGGTAGGTAACTGGCAGGCGGACAAATGGGATCGAGTGAGATCCTTACCACATTAGTGAGTGTTACGTACCCTTGGTTGGCTTATATATATATATATATATATATATATATATATATATATATATATATATATATATATATATATATATGGGAGGAGAAGATAAAGCGATCTCTGGGGTAGTAGGTATACTTGTCTTACGTTTCATGCTCATACTCGAGCGCATCATCGGATATAGAGCATAGGGGGAACTACATGGTTTAAAAAGGTCTTTTTTGCTTACTTGCTATAGCTCTAGCCACCTCGTTTCTCATTGGTCTTTCCCTTGTGCGCCAATGGTGCTTGACGGCATCATAGGGCACTGGTAGGTCAATCCTGCGGTTGATAGAGTTGGCGTCGTTGCCAAGCTTCGATGACTTCCCTCGCCAGTCTGTGTTCGGCTCGGCCGAGCACTTGAGCCCCGTCAAAATCGAACCGGTGGTTGCTCTCTAGACTATGCATTGCGAAGTGTGATCGAATATCCTTTCGCCTTACGGCCAAAGTGTGCTCGTTCATGCGCGTACTCGGTCGTTTGTCGGTCATGCCGCAGTAGTTGGCCGGGCAGTCTAGACAGTTGACACGGTAAATAACGCCTGAGGTGTCTGCGGGTGATAGTCGGCCCTTTGGTTGCATGACTAATCGACGGATGGTGGTCTCCGGTCGGTGTCCACGCCCGTTGCTTGGTCTTAACATGCGCTCAGTGGCTTCTTAGATGTTCCTCACATGAGACAGGGCAACATGAAAGGTTTCAGGTCTTTGTTAAGGCTCACCTTCGGCCTTTGTATGTCTTTGGTATAAGAATTTGTTTACAAAGCTGCGTGGATATCCACTGGCGAGAAAGAGGCGCTATAGGGTTTTGGTTCTCGCAGCTTCTCAGCCTCTGCAATACTGCAATGTCTGGATGCGGCGAAAAGCGATGGACATAACTCCGTTTATGTGACGAGGTGATTGCTGTTGTAGTATTTTACTCCCGTGTTAGTCGCTTTTCGAAACACACGCCAGTCTAGAGGTTCCTTCCTCCTGCGCGGTGGCTGGGCATCGAGAAAAGGGGCATTCCATCCTCTTCTTTCTTTATGGTGAATTGAATCAGTGGGAAAATCGAGTTCAGATCCCTTTTGAAGTTCTCTTTGGCTTCTCGGTGTATGATAACAAAGGTGTCGTCTACGTAGCGCATCCAGAATTTTGGCTTGTAGATCTGGAAGACCTGAGTTTCCAGTTCTTGCAGCATGGCCTCCGCAAGGTAGCCGGAGATCGGTGATTCCATCGGGGTTCCCTGGATTTGCTCATAAACATAGTCGTTAAACGTGAAGTACGTGCGAAGTCAGTAGTCCAGTAACTCTATTGCGTGTTCTCTTTTAAAAAGTTTTCCTTCATCGTTGTACCTTCTGTCCAGAAGGTCATCGATGACTCTCATGGCCAATTCTTTTGGGGTGGATGTGAATAGGGAAACGACGTCGAAGGACACCATTATCTCGTCGGTGGCGATTGTGATGCCTCTGAGTTTTTCTAGGAAGTGCGTTGAGGATATATATATATATATATATGATTTTAAAATGAACTTATTGTTTAATCATTGGTAGGGTGGTAATTTTCAAAAGTATGAGGACGCTCATAATGTCTTGCATCTGTCTCATAGGATACAGGGTAGTCAATTCGCTTCATTAGATAAGGCCAACGTTTGTCTTAATTATAATCAAATTCTCAAGTTCGCTCTCATGCTTGCCGAGAAGTGTCGTTCAGTTGGACGTCCAACTGGTAAGTTTGAACGTTTCGGTATTCCTGTCTGGACAATATTCCGGCATTTTCTCTCTCGGTGAGGATTGGAGTGTAGACATCAAAAGAGCATTCTTGATTCTAAGTCACTATTTAAACATCCGAGCCGATTCTGTTAAGAACAATTACACTCAACCCTCACAGCTCACCTCGCCCAAAATTCATTAGATGCACTTTTCCAAACTGTGAATATTTTTCGATTTCGAAAGGGAATTAATTTTTCAGTGCTGTTATTCGTGTTGCAAAGGTGAGAAAATTGTAGGTGTAATAATACGTTTCACTCGGCCCCTGTCGCACTTGTCTTACTTGGTCTGAGCAAGCCGACGCAGGACTGCTGCACGGAAAGGACTACCCCACAAAATTATGTTTACTGGGAGAGCTGCGTAATTTGGCAGTTGAAGAATACAAGGGTTGCTGTTGTCGATAATCTCAATCGAGGTTAGCACATGGAAGGCAGTCGTGTTAACTCTTACATGAAACATGCTTATATCATTGGCCACCTCAGGACCGGCAAGGCAAGATATACCCCAGCAAACGTAACGACTAACTGCATCTACAGATTGCGAAGCACTTAGCCGTCAAATATTGATACGCACGTTTAACAAATGTAATATAAGTAATTCTTGGTAACACATGCTTTGTGTCCAGCTGAATATTAATGTAGTAAGTCTTATTTAATAACCACTGAAATGTTTTAGCTTGCATTAAGAGCCTTTCTAATTTCATCTGAGTCCTGCGGCGAATCCTAAAAATCAATAAAACTACGACAGAGTCTACTAAGAGGAAAATGTCGTAAATCAAAAGCTTCTTTAGCCTGAACGGAGAGTTAAAATAACTGTTTAGATGGAAGGGGCTTGGGCAGCATAACTGATGCAGCAGAATGTTTTTTTACTTGAGCTATTAGCATGCATATTCAGGGGCTCAAGCAATGCGTATGCGCATACCGAATGTTTATGTCATATTGAGGTCACAATTCGGTTAATATTTGAAAAGCAGTTTTCAAAGGCTTCAACTAGGACGTTAAGGAAAAAAAACGCCAGTCACTCTTAAACCCAAAGTTCGCGTTCAATCTACCTTTTTGTCACATTTTCACCCCCCATGTTTGATTCAGTGAAGTCACAGCTGACGGCTTAATCCACTCAGCTTTCAACAAGAACAGTCTGCACTGATATTGCGCGTCTAAAATGTCTTCCGATGTGTCTGACCTGAAACCCTCAGCATAACGCCCGTTTGAATGTGCTGTTCTAGCTGCCCACAAGTTCACCCCTGCAGGCGTTGATAGCTTTTGCCCAATTGACAGTGCACACCTTGCTGATTGGTTGCAAACTGACATAAACCGGGTGCACACAGGGACCATGCACCGGGTAAACAAGCACAATGACCGACATTCATCATGGCCGGTACAATGGCGAGGAGTGGCAGCTAAGTTGATTGTTCAGTCTCTCACTGCGGTAAATTGTGTCCAAATAACTCTGTCCTCACTGACTTCTGATTTTAATTACCGATGATGAAGTACCGACAATGTAAGCGACAACGGAATCTTCATATCTCGTTTATTAGCTCTCATCAAACAGTCATAACAAATCCCAAGTGTGGAACAGCTGGGATTCGATCCCACCGTACTCTATCATATTAAAAAATGTTACTAGTCGCTATGTGACTACCTGCGAGGGTTCAACAATAACGCAAAAGGCACAATGGGACAAGTATGCTCCATATCTTGATCGGTGAGCGTAACTCCATCCTTCCTATTCCAGATCACAACTGACATGACAACGGGGTTAGATTGTAGAGCGTTCGGCGCAATGATCTAAGACTGTTTTAAAATCCCACGTGTTCCACACTTCGGATTGGTATGACTAACTGATGACGACTTATAACTCGGAAATGGCCCTACCGGTCTCCCTTGTCTTTGACAGTACTCCATCCCATGTTTCGTGTCGATATACGACTGACTGCGAGGGCTCGCAATTGAGCCCTAAGGTACAACAGGACAAGTTCCTTACACATCATGCTTGGTGTGCAATACTTGATCATTAATTTCGAAAATGTCCAAATCATGTGCAACGTCAGGTGACTTGTATTTTGAGAACAGGCCCTGCAATTGCAGTCGAAAAAGGGCGAAACAAAGCCTTTCCTTTGTCGAGGCATTGGGTCTTTTCAAATGAAACAAGTAAGGTGATAACCCATGTATTTATGTCAACATGCGCAACACGTTTTTCGTAATGCGCAAACATGACGGCTTCTCTGACATGACGATAAGGTCCAACTTGTACACCGCATCAGGATAAGCACATAGACCTAGACTTGTGCGTGAATTAGATTGCAGTGAGGGTAGATATGCGTTGCGTCGGCTGTACTCCCTACTCCTCACAAAACCTGTGTCAACAAATGTATATTAGCGATTCCACCTGGTCAATATATTTAAAATTTCTTAGTGACTAACTGGCCTCGCTTTTTAAAACCTCAACTTTTATTCCATCTTCTTCTTTAAAAGCATGTGCAAACCTACTTGATTTACTGAAACCAGCTGAAGGAATGAAAGAAATGGAATAAATTTATCTCTTTTTTGTGAACTCGTGAAGTAATTTACACCTTAAATACAGACTGCACGTTAGTAGCCATTCTATAAATCACACGTATTCAAGAAGAATATTAATGCACAAAACAAATTTTTAAAACGAGATTCCTGCTTTTTGTGAGTTGTTTACTAATTCTGTTGCATTCAAAGCCGTTCTTTTATAATGAAAACTGAAGTTGACTCAGTTAAAGGGAAATAAGCGTATTCTGAATTTCCCGGTCTTCTATGAAATTTGCATTTCTAAACAACGTATTATTAATTTATAAAACTAATGAAGGTCATTTTTAAAGAAGAGTCGTTTTGTAACTGTTGTGAGAGATTAGGGAGCGCAGCGTTTGCTGATACAAAGCCACAGTTCTATTCTTGTGACATTCATAAGAATTCATGAGTAAGCTAATCTACGGTATGTTCCCCGAAGATATTTATATGCTGTTTTCCTGTTTACATTATAAAACTGTTATTTGACGGGCGTATGCATCCCAGTACCGGCTTAAAGCTTTCTTTCGTCAGCCATGATGACAGGGTCGTTTATAAATTACCTGCCCAGAGCCAATGTCTAGGCGCAACTTCGGCGTCATCAGAACGATGAAAAAGTAATTGAAACCTATTTTTGTCGGGGTTTTCCATGAAGAAATTTTAGTTGAGTAAATTTGCTCATCTAAATCATACACCCTGCGGAGATTCCACCTGTTCTGCATGACATAATTTAGTTAAGCCGAGCAAGCGTTAATAAGAAAACTTTAAAATTTACTACATCGTGAGATATTTTCACCCGTGTTTGTTGGCTGCATATGGTCTCGATTGATTCATATAACAGAAAATCTGCACTAAATTTAGAAATTACTAGAACCATCAGACTAATCGCTGTCGGCGGTATTCAATAACTGCGCCCTCGCATAACTCTTTGAAACTAGGGACATGTGACATAGCACTTACCATGCTCATGGTTCCAGCGCTGTTTGTAATCGTCTATTTACTTCCTATCTGCAATATTTGCATTGCAGTCCAATGGTAGGTGCAGAGACTACTGCGTTTCTACATTTCATTCCAACAACATTTGTTATGAAAGTTACATTAAGAAACGTACTTAATTCTAGATTCTTCATAGATCTGCTTACGTTTTATTACGAGGAAACCAGCAATGTCCGCAAAATCAACCTGATTGTCAAGCACTGTCCATAAATAGGGGATTCTAAATGAATTTGCTTCCTGCGACTTCTCACTCTTCTTCGTAAATTTAATTTGCCGGTGAGAAAACGTTTCCACCAGAAAATTTAAAAGATTATTTATAGGACTGCGAACAATTTCTCTTCAAACGTCTTTCGGAGATCACAGTTAGGTTGTCCTATGATGAGATAAGTGAAAGACTCCATTTCAATGGCATTCGATAGCTCACGAGTAAGTGATAAAATTATTTTCGGCACAGAATTATCTGAATGAAGCTTTCTGCAGTTTGCGTGTAAAATCACAGTTTTCTTCCTTAATGTGGAATTTTACAGACTGGTAATTAAAACCAACAATTGTTATTTTTAATCTTATTATTTCAAGTGCAGTTTTTTCAAATTAAATGGAAACTGGAGACAATGAGACTTGAAACAGCTTATGTTACCGCGAATGCAGAAGTTAACATTTATTTAAGTCTGACAAGGTATTCACTGTCCATGTGGCCCAGCTCAACTTCTTTGTCTACATGATGAACTTGTCTAGAAATGGGGCAATTGAAAACTAATAATTGCATTGAAAAATCCCCTATTATATCAAAAATCAACATATTATTTCGTTTGGCATATCTGCAAAAGAATTAGTCGAAATGTATTTTCTTATACATTTGTGCATCAACTGCGTTATATCTTTCTATGATTTGAATTTTAGGAAAAACGCTAATTGGGATGACGTGGGTTAGTTAATCCGTTCACTGTCATCGATAAGAAGTGAGATGGGAAATTACCATTTTGGTTTCGGCACTGGTTTAATTCTTCTAGGGTGTACACTTTTGCAACAGTGTCAATAACATTACAACAGTGATAAGCAGGTACGAAATTATTTAGAGCAAGTTTGTACTTATTGCTAGGCGGGATAGTGAACTGATATTTACTGGAAGGAATGCTGTCGTTTGGTTTTCAATGTATCCACAAGCAGAACTCTGATTCGTTCAAAATCATGATAAATGTGAATTCTGTATGCGAACGACTCCCTCTGAACGTATGGATTTCAAGCCGGCGGAGGAAACATTTGATAGTTATATCATTCTTTTTAGGCTGTGTACTTGCACTGAGTAGTTGCCAATGATTTTGTTGATGCCATCTTAAGACTTGAAATTTGTGGGTGAACAACCATTTTTTCATACCAAACCCAGCTTAAATTGTGTTTCTTCTCATTATTCGCAACATATGTGCCCATGCAGATTCTTTTAAACAAAAAATGTAATGACTTCAGTTTAGAAAAACTACGAAATGTAATGTGATTTTTTTACGAATGCATGATATAATGCACATTTATCGTGAAAAGGTGTTTCAATCCCGCATTCAAAATGCCTATCGCAGGTGAACTAGTTTGATACTTATGTGGGTCTGTTCTAGGTGGTTTTGTTTAGGTTATTGCCAAGCCTTACGTGATCGAGAGTAACTATGCAGAATTTCGGTTCTGAGAGTAAGTTCCACATATTTGCAACAAGGCCATCAAGCTACGGCCATTAATTTGAGAGAAAACTGAATACATGTTCCTTTTATATCTGAATTGCAAAACGCAGATAAACCATGCCTATAGCGGCAAGGGAGATTTAAATGAAATTCTATTTCACTAGCCGTCCTCTTTTAGTTATATCCAACCCAGGTGGTTCCCAAGCAGACCTGTGACAGCTAATGGGCCCAACTGACCATGCTAGTCTCCATTTGTCTTTATTGACTCTTTTCCTTTGCCTCTAAAAACTACTAGGCACAATGCAGCTGCTGGTGGGACTTGATAATGAGCCTTAAGTTGGAATGAGTTGTGAGCGTTCGTCAACAAATATCAATATTCTCGATCAAAACCGGCATATAACGAGCTTGTGACTCAATGATTAGGGCAGTGTACTTCTGATCAACAGGTCGTGGGTTTGAACCTCGGGTGAGGCACCACCTGGGGTTGCGTATGACTGGCTGATTACGGCTTATTAAACCAGAACTGGCCATTCCAGTCTCCCTTGTCTGCTTTCGGCATAGCTTATCAACCTCTCATTCTAGCTGTTGTGCGGCCGCTGATGGAGAATGCGGACAAAGGCAGAGTGGGGTGAGTGCATTCAATAACGGTCGGTTAAAGTTCATCAACGAGTTCCACTTCAATAGTCATCCTAATCCAAAACACATTTCTGCCTTAAAAAAGCTGCAGGAGACTGGTCGCTGATGGTTTTATATTAATTCGTCGTGCATACACACATGTAAGTTAAACAGCACATACCAGATAGTCGGTCAACAAAGTTTTTGGAAAGTAAAATGCTCAGAAATGCATGTGTTGATCAATGTGTTTGCTTCATAGCGTTATATGCGTGGTTATAAATTTGCACTATTATTCCACGTGAAACAAGTATATAGGTGACTGTATTTGCGCATTTAATTGGCGAACGTCATTTATAATAGCCTGCACTGGCAGGTCGAAGTTTTTCTCCAAAACGCATTACAGAATAATAGATGAATGCTTATTGCTCATATAGTCGATAGGTGCGTCACAAAAATGTTAAAATGTGAATTGGCCTGAGCATTAAAGAAAGTGACGAGAGCAAAAAATATCAACAATAGTAGGAGGGAATAAATGTCTCAATTTTTCGAAAAAAAATTATCAGTATTTTTCAGGATATGAAAAACATGTCATTTGTTTCACATGTTTGCTCCTTTACGCGCTTACTTGTAAAATACATTGACACTGTTTTCGGCATAGAACGTAGAAACGTACTTACTACATAGGTAGCTTACCATAGAAACTTAAAAATTATTGATAAGCATATCTGCTCCTGGGATTTTTGCAGATGTCAATTTTTTTCGGCAACGAATTTTAGTTATTTGATCACGCTTCTAGTGTGTTTGACATGCCAATTTACTTAAAAAAGATTGCCTATACACTTAGTTTGGATTTGAAGAGGAGGCGTTTCCACTGTTTTCTATTTCGCAAGGATTTTTCATCAATAAGGGTATATTTATTCAGGTAAAGTAGCAGTTGTTATTTCACAACGAAATCTTATCCATGTTAATGACTCGGCAGACTAATAGGCCTCATTTTGGCTTGTGTATCGCTAAAAATCAGTTTAATCCATATCCATGGCTAGGAAGACCTGAAGTTGGATCTGAAACCAGTCAAGCATCGGTCATTGAAATAAAATGCTTAATCACGTCTTGACCGGCGGTGACGTTTCTGCAGAGCTCGAATACGTTGTCAGTTGTGTCACGTTCTATCCTGCCATCAAACTTACTGAAGGTATTGAAAAGTGCTGCTGGCTTGTGTAGCTTAACAGTAAATTTTCCGGTTGCTTTTGTTAAAAACACTTTCAATACGATTAAAGGAAGATGTCGTTGAACAGCCTAGTTCATCCAATGCCGTCACGGCAAAATGCATGCTCTCTGATCAGCAAACGACTGGTAGGAATGTTTTTCTTTCATTTTTCATTCTTTTAAAAAAGAAAATTTTAATTTAACAAGAGATCATAAACAAGTTCGCATTTTCCCATTAAATTAGACTTCAAGCATAGGCATATTCCATGCTGTAACGATTAGCGAAGCTATTCACACAAAAAAATACCTAACCAAATAAGCAACTAGCCAATGATGTTTAGAGGACGAAGGTCATATTTGGAGTAAATCAAGCCATTAGAATTTGTTATAAAGTTTCATGAACAACATTATTTTATTTCTTGCATTGAACCATAGTATCCATACGATGAATCATCTCTTTCTGTCTCTTTGACTAGCCATCGACTATAATCGTTTGTCTCCAACATTTTATTTTGACATTGATGCGTGTTTGGAGAAAATTTGAAATTCTTTGAATACACAAAGTGACCTATTTACGCTTGGTTGTTTTGAACCAAGTCAACCTGCGAACGTGACTTTTAAAGGATCATTTAAAAATAAAACATTTCTCAAGCGTTGTTTAACACATTCGGTGAAGGACCTGATCGAAGACCTTAGAGGGTTAATAAACACAGAGAGATGAACAGTTTTCTCTGTAAATTGACTCATTTTGAATTGGACAGGCTGTAAAAGTTTTTTGTGTACTTATGTGATCACGCAAAGTGGGCCTTGTAAAACTAGGAAGTCGCGTACGTAAAGAGGGACACAGCAGACATTCGAAAGCAATTAAGACCATGACGTCAATATCCAATTGCCCTAGAAATATACATCCCTTTAGTGTAAATATGCCAGTGGGTTTGTTAACTCCTTCCCCACCTTTTCATTCCTATCCACGTTTTAAGGTAACACATTTGACTCGATCAATTTTTACGGTAAAATCCGACCCCTGCTGTTATTGACATTCTGAGAAAATTCAAACTAAAGTAAACATCCCTTTGTTAGTTTTATTTTGCAAAGACGCGTTTCAGTTATTTAGTCATCGTAAATTTTTTTGGAATCAACAACTGTTGCTGCATATGTTTGTTGCAGTTTAAAACCCGGAAAAATGCTATATATATATATATATATATATATATATATATATATATATATATATAATGAGCAGAGAATTAAACCTACAATACGGAATCGCCAGTTTAGTTATTATTATTTTACACAAGACAATCTCAATGAGAAAGTTTGAGGTTAAAAGATAAATCCAGCTTACGAGGTTCGTTAAAAACTCTAAGAGGCATATTTTCAGCTCGCACACAATGTCAACTAGCAGCTATTTGCATGGTGGGTTAAACAGTTATTAAGTTTTTGGATTGATATTCACTAAGCTGTGGATATTTAAAAAGCCCATGCCAAACTGACAGGAAAACGGGCAATTTGTTTATGGAAGAGCAGTTATTCTATCTTAATATTATTAAAAATGGCCCATTCGATGCAATCTCTTTCTTTCTCTGAAAGATGTGTTCAAAAGTGCACTGGTGTAGCATGACCACGAGTACATTAAAAACGCAATAGGTTGGCGTTTTCCAAAAATAACAATTCACAGTGAATGACTGCAGTTATAAGAGAAGCACTATACGACCAAATATAACTTTATCGGTTGGACATTGCAACATATACCGCCAAATCAAAGGCAGTATCTTCCAAGCTCCCTTTGGGAACCCATTACCATGTGCAAATGGCAAATCTGCCGGCATCAAATTTTGCGTACGGCATTTCTGCTTTCGTTATATTATCCGGTTCTTCAAAACTACTGACGGGCTGCTTGCTTTTATCCAGTGGTTATCCTATTGAGGCCTTCCAGATCCCGTCTTCTGTGCCATTTGCTGATTCACTGGCATTTTGTAGAGTCTGCGAACTCCAATTTTGCATGTCAATACACGTCCTGTTTCACTGTTAACAATAACCATCAAAATCGAGTCATATCATCCACAACTGCCAATAAAAGCTTATGCATTAATATTTTCATTGACAAAATGAGTAAAATTTAGCCAGTGTAGGTTTGTGCACCGGTTTACCAAGACATTTTGCATTCGGCTTGCATTTATCTATGTACAATTTGTACCTGCTTCAACCAGTTGATAAAATTGTCCTGTGTTTCAATCCTTGCAAAAGTATGATGGATGAGGACCAGCTGTTGAATTTGTGACAAGGCTGACATAGTTCGCAGTCTGTGTGGATGATTTGACTATAATTGTTGCAGTTAATGACATATTTGGATAAACACGATGCTTGTTTGTTAATTAAACACTTGAGGTTCTGGATATCCCATACATTTTGTGGAAATGTTATACCCTTTTAAGAATAGGCTTAGGCAAAAGCTGTCCGTGTAACTAAGACTGTCAATAATGACGGATCAAAGTCTAGCTCCTCCACATTATATTTTTTTCAACGTATTATGTTCAGGACCATAACATATCGAACCAGAGTTTGCCTGCAGTAAGGCCGCTTGTTTTATAAAATAAACCGTAAAATTCCTCTGGCAGGAAAATTGCAAAAACAACTAATCTGGCTTCTTGTTAAATATTTTAAAATCTGATGCAAATTACTTCCTTGTGTACTGTCCCAGATGCAAGCATTTAACGTTAAGATTGATTAAACTTGCAGATTTATCGGTGCGAATCGATGGTTATATTGGTGTGGCCATGATGACATTAATTTTTAGGATCAAAAGAATTGTGGAAACTTTGACAGTTTCAGTGAAATTCACGCTAATGATCGAGGATAATTTTTTGAATAAACAAATGCTAAAAAACAGGATGTTTAGTGCTCATTTAAGTCACACCTCGGTTGATGGAGCGCTAAGTCGTTGGCTGGTTGTCAAAAGAGAATAACATTCCCGCAAAAATTCACAGAGTTCAAGAGGTTTCTAGTATGCATTACTTATCTTCAGAAAATTGGTTTATTATACAAATATACCACTTTTTCTGACAATAATTGACGAAAGCTTTCATATCTCATACCCAATAGGACAATTTTGGGCAAAGGTCAACCGGTTGTCTTTATTGAGCAAACTGAAGGAACGATTGGCAGGAATTATATTGGAATTTATCCGTTAAATTGGATTCTAAATGTTATTAAGAACGTGCTATAGGAAGGTCAAAACTCTGGGTATAATTTGCACATTCATGTTTGCATCTGTTTAAAAAACCTACACGGAAATCAAATTCTTTCTTAGTCTCAATAGAATGCTGACAAATAGGCTAACGTTGGCAGTCATGTTTTAAACCGACAAGAAAGAGATAATTCGTTTTAACATTTATATAGCAAATTAGCACTGTTTAATGTGCATTATTAACATGATGCACTTGAAATGAGAAAAGGTTGTTTCACCCTTTATGCAATATCAATGAAAATAAAACATTAAAAGGCTTGGTTACCTGATTTGATCAATAGAAAATCACGAGGTTAGAGTAAGGATTAACTTCGAATTATTGGGAAACTGGGATAGGAATTTGCTTGTCAGTATAAGAAGGAACATCGCATGGGAGAGGCATAATGTAAGTCAGACGTTTTGAATGTTTTTCTATCCGTCCATCTTCCGCAGCTGGAGATTCATGCCACAGCTCCCATTGCATGTTAGCTCTTTAGTTGCCGCCATGGGTGCTTTGAGTTTTTGAATTATGAGCTGACGCTCTTTCTATTCGCTATAGGAAGCAAAAAAATCACTACGTTTTTCTAAGGATAGACCAATTGGTTTAAACGTAAAGAGGGAGATATCATCAAATGATGTCATCCTCTCATCATTCTCACAAGCAGAACACCCATGCGTATAATAATTTGTATCGTTAATTCCTCCAGCAGGAAACACGCTCAATCAATTGAGCTGCATCAAATATTTTAATTTTTACAAAGATATTATCTCAGGTGCAGCAATGCAAATTATTTATAACTGTGAAGTGGAAAGGTAAACCTACTTGTTAATCAGATAATTAAGCCTCTAATATGGAATTTTATGATTGGCAAATATCATGCAAAGTGAGACAAAGTCTATGAGCAGAAAGAAGAAACAAACTTCGCTTTTACGTTACGTGGCGGCAGGTCCTACGTTGTTTAAACTGACACCGAATTGTAAGGTGCTCAGTACCATGCTATTCGGTTTTGTTCTATTTGATATCTAAAGATAACGCCTATGATGTTTACAATTCTCCAACAACCGACCAGACCGCATTATTGACCTTCTGTTCGAGTTAAAATGGGAATCAGAAATCCGTTTCATAAATAGAGTAGATTCCCTTTTAAATGGAAAATTCATCCGACATTCAGAAGTGAGTTTTTGATTCAGACGAACTACCTAAGTAGATTTGGCTTTCTGATAATTTGGTAGCCGAATTCCAGGATATGTCAGCCACAGTAAGATGCCAGCTTGTAAAATAGCTTTTTTCTGATCATCAGGAAACGTAACTACCTAAATAGCATGCAATTTCCACATTGATTTTAAATGCGTTTACATATACAAATATATTGCAAGGAAACCATGCACACAACTATTTTTTCTTTCAATCGTTTTATAGGTAATTTCGACTTCTTCAAATTTTATACTTGAACATTTGGTATATTTCAATTTAAGCAACGTTTTGGAATTCCCGAATTATTTTGACTTTTATGTTTTAACACTGGCAATCAACGTTTCCAAACTAAATGCTGTATAGATTAGGCGTAAAAAATGTTTGCATTTCACTGTGCTATGACGAAGAGGTCACACATTTCTCATTAACATTTCGCAACAGATGGGGGCCATATTGTATACTTTATAGGCAACATCAAAACTAGACGGATATGATGTTTTGTGGATAAAAATGTCACGATCTTAGATAATCTCCTAACGACACACTTTTTGAAGACTGAATTGGACGACGAGGCATTTTGCTACCAAACGAGTTTCAAATATTATTTAGATAAGCTGGCTACCTACACAAAATTAAAGCAGAAGTTGCTGCTTGGTAGTGATGATTTGAGCCGTTGTTGCGCAAACCTGAATATCATCAAGATTTTAAAATTGATTATGATTATAGTGAGATGAAATTATAGTCCGAAATGTTTGAAGATTTTCCAAATTCTCTCGTTGCACTGCCATGTAACAGTTCACTGTTCTGCAGTACAGCAAATTACAGGAGAATCGTCGTGCGCAAAGTACAATAAAGATACCCACGCACAGAGCCTTATAATATTAAATGTTTTTCCACATGATTTTTGTCACATATAGTCCCACGTAAATCCAAAATGAGATGCAGTATAATAGTTCACAACCATGAAAAATAATGTGAATAATTTAAATTTAAATAACGTTTTTGATTAAACTGGAATCCTTGATTTTTTTAAAAAGTTGTTCGTTTGCACCGACAATCTAGGGAAAATCTCCAACAACAACAATAGCTCATTACTCATTGGTCGCTTATCACCAAACGAAGTTCAGAGAATAACAATTATCTGATGTTAAGTAGAATAGAAAACCGATTATAACGATAAAATTCAAGAGCTTTATGCCTAACCCGAGAAGTAAATTAACACATTGCTGTTTTTGATAACTTCTCTTTCAGGCCAGTACAATTTTAGGGAAACGTAGAAGAAATAAAATATGAAATCAATTATGTTCATCCGTTTGTGTGTGAGCTCTGGAAGGATGATAAGATGCAGTGTGTTAGGAAGCAGTGAGCATTTAGTAGCACCGTTCTAGGGGAAGGGAAGGACAAAGATATTGCGGGAATTGCATCTAGTTAAGCAACCGTTGGCCATGCTCATCGCGGAGCTTGTACGAAGTTCGTTTCGCGCAAAACACCGGCTTCTTCAACCTAATGGCAGTCGCTTCTGCTGCTGTTAGTAGATGTTTTCCCATTGGATGTGGGTGGTTTGATGGGACCTTATAAATTACGTGGAAAGCTTCGTGGGGGTCCACACTATGTCCGGTATTAACAAGATGTTCAAGGATGGCACTTTCTATGCTCTTCAATTCCCCTTTGCTCCATATATAACCAGCTACACAGGAGAACGCAAATGAGAACATGTACATAAATTTGGTCTGAGCTGGCAACTTATGCTAACCTTCGTCTCGTAAAAGGAAGCTGTTTGAGAATACTATTAGAAGTATCGCTGCTGGCAACGTTTTTGTAACAGTTTCGTTTAGGCGTCTTTTCATGATTTCACTATCCGCATCCCTTTGAAAGGGCACCTTGAGGAATATAGTTTTCTTTTCAAAAGTAAACTTGGCAGGTTTCACTGGTCTTGCAACAATATGCGCTAGATAAAACAGATCAGGGTACCCGTTCTGTCGACGTAGGTTCTGGGTCTTCCCAATGTGCTCCTGAATGCTATTTGTAGAGCAGATTTTTCTATCCATGATGCTAAGCAATACTGCTTTACTCTTCGAGAAGTACGAAATCGCAAAATTTCTTATTTTGCCCAGATCAGATTTTCTTTCGATAAACGCTCCTTTGAACGCTTTTACCAGGTATTCAGCTTAAAAAGACGTCTAAGAAAGGGAGTGAACCTGCTGTTTCGAGTTTCAATGTCACTTTGATCGATGGATGTGCTTGGTTAACAATATTGAAGAGTTCAGCTTCCATTGTCTCTTCTGTGTCAATTGCAAAAATGTGGACGACATATCGGCCGTAGTGTCTGGGCTCTATTTACCTGGTCACTTAGCTCAAATTTCTTCAGCTTGTCCATAAAGATATCGGCTATGAGAGGTCTCGGTGTCGTGACCATAGCGACGACGTGTATTTGTCTCTATAGCTGGTTGTCAAAAATGAACTGCGTCTAAAATAAGCATCTTCGTAATAATTCGTTCAGTATATTTGTCGGTATTTCTGTTTCTTGCTGACTGGTCATGAGGGATTCGCAGAGATAGTCGAATGTCTCAGTGACAGAGGCGTTTATAGTAGGTGATGAGACATCCAAGGATAGCATCCTAATGAAATTTAAGTTAAGGTCTTTGGCGTCTTTAATAAGCGCAAAGGTATATTGGTAACTAAGGGGCGCTAGCCGACGTTTAACAGGTGTTAATTTCTATGATAACCGCTTTGCTATCGCAGGATAATGAGAATTTCGCAGGTCTTAACTTGGACGAAGTAGCAAGCCTTTCTTGTGAATATTTGGCAGACCATACAGTTGATAGATGTGTGAGCCTACTGGTCTGAGGCGTTTGAGGTCACGGCCGCTTAAATAACCACCTGCGTGCAATCTTTCTAAGAAGTAAGTGAATTATGCCCCAAATGCATCCGCACAATCCTTTTCTTTATGTTATTACATGAAGTTATTTTGTTTGGATATTATGGAGGGCGTCTTCGTCACATAGTCTGATCTGTTTATCATAACAATGCTCATTTTTTTATCTGGTCTGGTTGTCACAACAGCTTGGTTTGCTTGAATCTGTTTTAACTGATATACGTGTGCTTTTGTTAGCAATCCACAGATTTGCAAACTCTTGTTCAAGTTCTGCTAACTTGAATTCACCAGCGTTGACTTAAACTGTTGAAGACTCTGTGGATACGGGCTTTAGGTCAAAATTTGATTCCAGAGATTCCGTATTTGGTTTTATAAATCTAATTGTCTAAGTTTTTTGACGAGGCAAGAAAAGGGATAACGTTTTGAGTAGCGTTTTATCGAGTGGCATAGAGGGCTGGATGTGGACGTACCTATCGGGAACTTTTGGAAAACGTGATTGGGGCTTTTTTCCTTCTACATTTGAAGGAGTGACGATCGTTTTGCAACTCCGCGTTTTTTTCCCAAAGATAGAGTATAGCTGCTAAATTGTTGTCTTTCGTCTTCTGTCAGGTTAAACAGAATGGCAGAACGTTGTCATACGTGACGCTCTAGTTTTTTTATCTTTATGCGAGTGCTGTACAGTTGGATCTTAGAGCATCTCCCAACTGTATCCCTACGCCTGAGCACCCTCCTGTAGTGACTTTGATACTCATTTCTTTCAATGCAGTCCCCAATAAAATTGGCCAGTATTTTTACCTGCACAAGTTTGGTGTTGAATCGCAGGTATCCATTGAGTGCCATTTAGACCGTGGGAACTTCGGACTGCCACCAAACACACCGTTCCTTCTCATCCTTCCCCATGCACAGACAAAACGGTCGAACATCACTGATTTCATGTTTTCAATTTCCACTTCGTTTCAACGTTCTCCTATAACTGTACTGATATTAAGAGAGGTGATCTTAAGCAGCGCGTATTCTCGCCAAATCATCTTTTGACTCTTCAAATGAAGAATTTCTCAATTTCAGAAGGCATATCGTTTAATTTGTCATTAAGTACAACGGGTCAGTAATACGGGTTCAATAATATATGAGATGGAAAACTATGAGTTAGATCTATAAATCTCAAAAGGACTTAGCAAAAAAATGCTTTTTGGTTTTATTTTTCATTTATAAAATTACGTACATATGGAAAATGAGGAGAGTATTGGTCCGAAGGGATAGTCATTCGCGTAAACCTAGGTAAATGCAAAACCGATTGAATAAATCCAAAACTCCATAATGTATAATATATAATGAATTTCGGATTAATCAGCCGAAGCCTCGATTGTATTTTCGTCATCTTTATTCTCATGCCTATTTTTCATATTAAATCTTCCTCAGATAGGCAAAGTCTGAATAAATAATTTAATTCATTTTTAATTAATTACATTGGGAATTTAATGAATATTGCAGATGGTTTTTCGTTTTGGTCTCAATATTGCAACCATTATTTTAATATCTAACATGATGCATTAAAATGCGAAATTTTGACATTATGTTCTCCCAAAATGAAAACTGTATGGTAAATTTGTTTTTCTTCCAATACTGAGCGGTTGTTTAAGGAGGTATTATTCATCTCGTTCGAATTTGTGTGTACGCATGTTGAGTGAACGAGATTCGAATACGACGTAACTGAAAATGCTGTATTTCTAGCAGCAGTAGTGCTACATAATTCTGCATAAAGTGAACCATTTTTTAGGCGTACAGGCTTGATCATTTACTACCTTTTAGATACTTGGAATCAAAACTACTTTTTGCAAGTCCATGATCGAAAAAATGATACCTTTACCATGCAGTCGCTAACACTGGCAATGTTCAAAAAGTGCAGCACTCATTTGCATTAGCAAACCAAATTTCATCTTAGCTTGTCGAATAGTGTTGACATTACAGTGTTTACATTGGAACGTTGTGCTGCTTTAGCAAAACTTTAATTTTGTAGAACGCGTGCCCTTAGAATTTGGTTTAAAACTTTGAAAATCCAAGGAATTTAGTGCTTTCAAGATTTCCGTTTACTGGTTGATCTTACGGAATTTATTTATTAAGCTTTCGACTCTATTTGAAATACTCACATCCTCATTAGTTCACTGAAAGATAGCAGCTGAAACCATTGATATTCTCATCCCGTGCACGCCTCGTCAGCAGCTCTACGAGATCTTCCAGTTTATAAGGGGCTGAGTCATTTTGATATTTTATTCATAAATTCGTTCTCGCTAAATTCTTCGTCCCATAACTTCCATCCTATTCACCGTTTTTGCAATATATCATGGATTTATTTACTTCGACTTAGCGATTCTGCGTCTATCAAAATATTAATTCACTGAGGATTATTCCACGTCCAAGATGTTGTCCCTACGAGAAATAAAAACTTCAAAGTTCACCTGCTTCCAAAATTCACGCCAGTTGTCTGTCTGGTGTTTAAATATCTTACAGAAATTCCTTTTCATGGAGAAAGAAATAAGTAACGTGAAACAAGTAATGACTGATCTAAAAGAGAAGGTTCATTGTTCACCCGAAAAACAAAACGCCCGTAACAACGCGAATTGCAAAAAAAAAATAACTTATGCGAATATAGTTTCCTAAAGAATATTTAATGTAGAGCTTAAAGACATTGCGTCTACAGAGCTCAGTAAATAAATAGACATTTCCATCCTTCGAAAGGGAGATCAAACCAGATCATGCACCTTACTGCTGTCATCCACCTCAGACAGAAGCAGTGTTGTTCTGAATACGCAAACATTTGCGCATGGTTGCTGGATGATACAAAAAAACGTGAAGTAGATAAGCTCGTCAAATTTGAAAGACTGAAGACGAAGAATTCGAAGCCGAAAAAGGCCAAGATGCTGTAACAAAAATGGGTTTTAACTCCGAAAAAAAGCTCGCTCTATCCGATAGATGCTCAAGTGGAATCCTCTGTTGGTGATACAGGAACAATTGCGAGACCAATTGGCAAAGTTCCCAAAATGCGTGCATCAAAAACTTTAGAAATCAGTGCTCGTACTGACGCAAAAAAAATCGTTGACCAGAGTAGAATTCTTTCTGATACTGATTCTCTTTCAACAAATCAGAACTCAAGGTCTCCAAACAGACATTTCAAACGAAAACGCAATCTTGTTTTTAAAGAGGCTCCTGAGTGCACTTCTCTAATTGCAAAGGAAAGGGTAGAACACGACCTCAGTCTTTTATTAAAAAATATATACTCATTATGCTAACGTATGCGTCCCGAGTAATGCCCGGCAGTGTATAATAAAAAGCATGCTCATTTTTTAATTTACCTTGCGTGGACAGTGTGTTATCTTTTTTGACTGTCTTTAACGATCCTCTTTATAATGATAAAGATATCTTCAGCATATGCCTTTCATTATCCGTACCCTATATGCACTTGAATACTTTATGCAATTACTTATAAATAAAACGCAGGAATGCATTACAAATAAAGCATTTCTTATTTTTAAAATTTAATATGGCCTTACCGAATTGTTACGGCCTTTAAGTAATTGTCCGACAGGGGAGAGCAACATAAGAATTAGACAATTGTAACTGTTTCGGTAACGTATGGCTAACTAGTATCTTAATAGGAGAACCATGTCTATTTTAAAATGAGTGGATACCTTACCAACCGTTCGTCCACTATCAATGCTCTTAAATAATTTAAAATATTATTTAAAAATCGTCAACATGGGTAAGATACGGTTCGATCATGCTTCCTTTGTAAAAACTGCTTTCTTTCGCACTATGATATATTCCGCTGATTAAGCATGAAGCCATATGAAAAATAAAAGAGATTAAAATGTGATTATATGTCTGAAGCCTCTGAAATGTACGCTATATAAATAACGTTAATTTTCCCTAAGTATACGACCGACAAATAGAGGATAATTTTAATTATTATTAATGTGACCACGTAATCAAATGAATTATCAATTATGATTCTGACTCAATCTCAAAATAAATAAGTTTAAGCAATTTTCAGCTATGTAACTGCGTTGTTAATGTGCCTCCGAATTTAACAATAGCATTCCATAGCTAATTTGCTGGTAAAAGACAGTGGTGGGAAGCGCATGCAACGTTTCGCTGTACTTTATTGGCATGAACGATAAAAAACACCAAATGTGCTTCAGGCGGAACAATGGCATCCACATTTTTGTTGCTAAAAACAAGAACATCAGGGTGTAGTATTCTGTTTCTTGACAAATCGCTGTAAATCAGGTACACTTCGGTGACAGCAGAAACATTAAGCAATTAAAATTGCATGTAATGCGCTCACCAATAAAGGGCATTTAATATCCAGTCACGTTTGTTTTCTACATAAAATTGATCTTAAAATTTTTACCATGTTAATATTAATTCTTTTAGAGTAGTGGTAATCATAATCCAGGTTAATTGTGTACTCGTTGCTTTTAACAAAATGCAAGTGTAACCGGTTTCGAAGCCTAATTTGCATTTAAAATAAACATGAATTTTAACCTTGAGTAGGATGTTGTCTCTGCACATTAGTGCACCTTCATTTGGAAGGTATAACTGAAATGCAATACTTTTTTTACATGTGTCTTAACATAACAGGAAAGCAAATATCAAATCATGTGAACACTGGTCGGCTTAGAGTAAACTTAAAAAAAACTGATTCGCGCATGCTTTAACTTTGGGGATGCAATTGAATTGTTATTATACCTATCCCTAGATATAGCGTTTTTCGAACCACTCATTAATACATTAATTAAGGAACATAAAGGTGCACTAATAATACAGGAGTTATGCAATGATACCGGTTTTGTTCCGATGTGTTTATTGTCAAAATAAACGTTACTCCTGTATTATTCAAACAGCAAAAATATTCGGTTGTATTTCAGCAAGCGGAACGAACGCACAAACAAATAAAATAAAATACGTCGACCTGAGGACAAAAACTGATTCGTTGTTTTGTTAAATATTTTTAGTGGCACACTAAACAACTTTGAATATATCATTGCTTTGGGAACCTAATCCTTTTGCATTTTTTCTGAAAAGCAAAGGTTATTTAAATTTATTTATTATATATTCCGAAAATAATTTCACATCATTTAAAATGGCCGTATTGCAAAAATATATATTTTCTGTCGATTTTAAATTCTAAATGAAAGTAGCTGGTACTAAAATTCCAGAATTTAGACAAAAATAAGGTTTTGCTCTTTTAACACTCACAAACCAACAAAAAAACATATGCAAATGGATATGCAAGGAAACAAGATGACAAACCCGGTTAAGCGATATTGCCTTGGGAATTCTGGCAACGTCGATTCAGTCATTAATTCATGGTTCAGGTAGAATATTAAAATTTAAATTTTTTTCTCTCTTAACCTCATACTCAAACATTTTTATAAATACAAAATTGACACGGATACCATTTAGTAAGACATCGTTTAAATTGACGCTCCATCCCGAAATTAATAAATCAATAAATCTGACAATACAGATACATAATAAGTCAAGTAAAAACATCCACGTGCAGATATACCATGAAGTCTGGATTTAATGCAAATATATACTAAAAAAATCAAAAAAACATCAAAGGCAATCTACCATAGGTCACTGGATACGAAATTCCACACGCGTCGATAAAATATTTACATACCTTGATAGTTCACTTAACTAAAAAAATAAACGAAGATTGAAACATAAATTTGGGCTCTGGAAACCCAACTTAAGTATAATCTACATTACGAAAGTCATTTCAGTGACGTCTTTTTAGTGTACAATTTTCTGTCAACTATTCAAAATAACGCGAGTAATTTTCTAATGGAGTTTTCTTTAAAGAAACAAACATTAACTTAGCTGTTTTTCCCATCTTCTTTAATTTTCTTTTCAGAGATCAGTAATGCTATTGAAAACAGAAAAATCCGAAGATTAACAACCGCTTTGATTAAGAAATTAATGGTTTAGTAATTTTTTATCATATGTCAATTTTTATTAATGGTACTTTCCCGCTATCACCACATTCTGACAGGGAAAATGCATTCGAATTTGATGAAATAGTGTAAAATGTCTACTAAGGAACTAGCACCGCATGCTTTTGGATAGTCGCAAAAGGCTTTCCTAGGTGTTCTGGTCTGTATTTTACGAAGAGGCCACGTAAAATAGAAAACGCACCTAAACAGTTTATGTACAATCGATTTGCGTAGTTGTTTAAGCTGCGTGTCAAAGTGATATCAGCATATGTAATAGGAAATTTTTCATTGCATGCCTATCCGTAAAATTTAACGAATAATGCAAGTTATTTTCATTTGTTCATCTTTTCTACCAATATATTAGCCTTAGTTTCAAAAAACGTAGACATTCAAATGTTTACTGAAATATTGATTTTGAAATTCATAGTTTCGTTTTTATGCTAAATACCTTAAATTCAATTTTACTAACACGTCATAGCTATTTTCTGACTGTTTAAATTTATTCCTATTTAATGAACTAGTGTAAACAGTCGAATATAATTCATCCATTTTTCGCTTTCAGATGATTGCAAAATGCATTTCCAGGCACCTCGCTCTACAAAAATATAAAGCGAACGCGTATAAACGCGTTCTGTTCATTCATTGCCTAAACCATCTCTATGTGCTGCGACGCCATATTAACATTTATACGTCCTTTCAAATGTTTACAGAATAAAACAGGAAATAACGTGTTGGATTCAACAGATAAAATAAACTTAGACGTGAGAAGTTTGCAGTCCTATTAAGCTCAAATTTCCCAAAGCCCCAATATGCCAAAATAACACCTTTTATTTAAGGCTTCTCATTAAAAGTAAAACTTATATAAAAATGATACTTCGTTCGTGAACTGAGCTTTATTGAAAGTCATTTACTATAGTTGTCTTTGCGTTTCACCTACGATATTTTTTTATGGTGGTTCAACATAGTTGTTATAATTACTTTGGTTGGTAGACATGATAGGGTACTATACTGATCATGATTTCGAGAGTACATTCTTGTTTAAGTTTGTTCTCTAATTAAATGACAATATCCAACAGAAATTTATATGACAAATTGGTTTCTTTATTTATCCTCAGCGTATCGTTTTGTAAGCAAATGTCGTCGGCAAAAAACACCATTGCTTCACACACGTGAATTCCTGATCCTTGTGAGTTGCAAATCGAAGACTTCAGACAGAAGGAATATACGACATGAACCGGCATCCAAAAAAAGAGAAATGAACTTGGAGAAAAGTAAAAGCTTGATTGTATTTAACAATTTACTTAAATGTTTTATCTGGGGCAGGTTACAGAGTCACTTTTTGTGTTTTTCAAGAATGCGAATGATCAACCAAATATAAAATAATGTTGGTACTAGCGTAAAATATCATATGCAGAAATAAATTTTTGTTTCCTCCAGTATAGACAGAAAACAAGTTTTCTTCTTAACCTTAACGAGAGCAACTGAGTTTTGGCTTCGTTGATTATGTTAAATCTTATGCTAATATTACTAACAGTTTGACCTTAAACGAGCAGAAAGTACTATTGTTTCAGAATGACAGGCTGTGCTTAAATGGGACGCACGTGGCACACCTAATCGTGAATAAATCCGTACCACCTGATTATTCCCAAGGACATGGCGCACCAGGCCGTATAATCAGTCGCATGACGGCTGGTTCGTGATTATTGTGAATATTTGTTGAGTAATAACTGGATACCAAGTGACCTCTCCAGGCATAGTTTTCCGTACATTGGAATAATGGCCACAAGGTTTTGAATATACGACTACATGTCAAGTACATTTAATGCAAGCAAACATTCATTGGCCATGGATATTATACAATCTCTATGACGTCAAAGTATGTCGTAATGATTACGTACATCTTTCTGTGAAGAGCCATTTGTAAGTGGCTGCACAAATTATTAATTAATTCATGTTCAGAGGGGCATCTTAAGGCTTTTAGTAAAAAATAAATAATTCAGTGTCGAAGGCGTTAAGATGCTGAATAAACTTATTGGTAAAGAGAAAATAAACAATAATCGTATTCCTAAAAACATTTGCACTTTGCAAATATTACGACTTTGGAATGAAATCCGAACATCCATTTGGCATATATTTGTTATTGAGTTAAAACCCGAGGTCAAAATATTAATATATTAATGAATCCCTCAATTAGTTAATCGTCAATGTGAGCATTAATGTTCTAACGAAGCACCTACATTTTCCTTGAATTCATTTAAATTAATGCAAAGAATTATCACTTCGTTCAATATTTGAGGTTCCTTGGAAACATAGTGGTGCTAGGAGCGGAAGATATGTAATGCATTTGCGGGAACATCGTCAGTGACTTCTTACTTGAAAAAATGATTTTTGGGTATTAAATTGCCTCTCCTTTAAATACTTTTTTCTGAATCTAATTCTTCTGCTTTTGAGCGTCTCTTACAATGGCGGCTGTTCTCACAGTGTACCGCACTGGCTTTCGAAGTTGAACTATCTGCTGATTATGAAAAACCATTCAATGACGATTATCGTCAGTTGCCCTTAAGATAAGGGTTTTAAGGTTAGATCGTTAAATGAGTAATCTAGGTTCACAGCAGTCCGTAAGCCCTTCATTATGAATAAGTAAATTTCTCAGGAATTTACAAATTTCAGTTTATTTTTGATGGCTAAATGCGAAGGGGCTATGTTTTGGAAAGGAAACTGATATACTTCTAATGTAAGGGCATAATCAGAGATTGCCACTTTACGTAGCCATGCAGGCTGAATAATATCTGCATTCATTTGTGTGAAAAGTAAAAAGTTACATATTCTTACCCAACATAAGGGGACTTAACCGATAGTGGTCAATCAGTAGAGATAATCATATAGTGATGAAATGCGCTGAAGTTTCTACCATGTTAGTGCATTCAACGAACTTCAGTTTGCTGTATTTAAACCTAACAATTTGACACAAATATTCAATTTTTGGTTGAGAGGGGGAACATTTTTTCGGCGATTGTTGGAAACGGTATTTACATAAAAAAAATTTGGGCACGTGGCCTTCTGTAACGTGGACAGGATTTTAAACTTAAATTTGTCGGAAGGGCAGATTGACGCAACGGCAAACGAAATCGTGCGAAAATATTGAGAAAAATCGAAGTCCTGAAATATTCGGTCAGTAATCTACCAGGATGACAGAAAAACCCTGCGATTTGGTTGGTATGTTTTAAAAACACGTAACCTGATGGCAAAAAGGTATTCTATGGGAATCTGCTAATCGAAACACTGTTTGGTGAGACCTAATGCCGCAGGCTTACTGAACACTAATAGTAAGCGTTATTTTCACTCATAACGCAACTAACAAACTAACCTTACCTGAAATCTAAACCTTTCCTTAAAGCTAACATCAAAAAAACTTTACAAATTCAGAGCAATCATAGCTTGAATCTAATGTGTCGACTTAAATGCAATTTTTAGGCACGATATAATTATTGCTCTGGATGCTGCATACACAGCTTTCGTGATTTTATCTAGAAACGGATCTCTAAGTCATGTTGGATTTCATCGAGAATAAAATAAATAAATTAGGTTTCAATTTCAGCCCAGTATTCTTCCAATTTTTAAGCTCAATTTAACTTTGTAAAAAATCTAAATACAAAGGGCAAAAGCCCAAGTTAACAAATGTTTTTATTGCAAGGGCTGATGCATTATCCACCATGGCTATAAATAAACAAATAAAGGCATTTCAGAAAAACAATTACAACGACAATGACCTCATGGGGCAGTAGATAGAGTGTTGGAGTTATAAAGAAAAGATCACGAGTTCGATGCTTAGGCGGCACAGCGCCTGGGTTGGTGTGCGGCCGGCTGATGACGGCTAATATGCCAGAAATGGCCGTTCCAGTCCAGTTTTGCAAATTTTTGAAGTTTCTACCCAAAAATGCAAAAAACGTTTGTGAATGTTCTTTGTTATACAACACTGATAATTTGGAGCTTAAACGCGTATATATATGAGAAGCCATGACATGACGTCAATGTTCTACGTCACGGTGTAGGCAAAAGTTGTCCTGAACATTTCCACTTGCAGCTTTCGACGAACGAATACGGAAAATTAAAACGGAAAGGATGGAAGATTTAAATTTCTTGGCAAATTTAAATATATATTCAGAAATTCCGTTATATATATGCAATCTTTGAGATTGACTGAAAAGTAACCAATTACAGCAAAACGCCACCGAAAGAAATAAAAAAGCGCGTTTTTTTCATTTTCAGTAGACGGTGTTTCCCTTCTTTTCAGCGAAGTTGCAAAAGCGATCAAACATCCACATTTTTGCCCTTGACTTGATCTTTAAAAAGGTCCAATTACGCAGACGTTTAATAACGAAATATCTAATTAAAGTGTTTTTTATTTTAGCATATTAATTGCTGAATTATGTATTTGCGTTTATTTTTCTCGTCAACAATTTTCAATATTTGGGTGAGTCTATACGATAGTTCGACCGTCGATTTCGACAATATCCACCGAATGCTTCATGGAAGGGTGGTGCATGGACGGTGAATTGCGCGTGAATAAGTCAAGAAGACAGGAGGCGGGAGTGGACGCGAGCGGCTGGCGTGGCCGGAGCCGCCCCTGGGCGTATCACCACACCTGTCTCGGATCCGACGGAGTGGGAGTGCCATAAAGGCCACATTAAGAAGGAGCCATTGCAGCCTGACACAGTCCGCCAGTCAGTTATTCCACACAAAACACACATTGGGCTGACCACGCGGTCCGAGTTTTCCCGTCAGTTGGCAACCTTTCAAGCCACGGCTTTTAGCGCACCGTGTTAGTTTGAAGCGCGTCAGATTGTTTATGGTGAGGAACATGTGCTGAGCTGCCGACCTTATTCTTTCCCTCACCCCCATATTCAAACCCCTGTCCGATTCGGTCAGTTGTCTGATTTGAAATTGTGCGCAGCTGCTGGTGACCTCGTCTGCGTGTACTGCGTACACGTCCTGACCACCCAAACACGAGCACCAGGATTTCACGAAACAAGGGGTTGAACGGCTTACATATCACATGTTTGAGATAGCCAGCGGTCACGTTAAGAAGGAGCCATCGCAGCCTGACTCTCAGACCACCAGTCGGCCACTGCACACAACACACATTGGACTAACTGCGAGGTCTGAGTGTAATTTTCAGTTGTCGACCTTCCAACCGCGGCGCTTAACGTTACCACACTCTCTTCTCCTCCCACACCTGAGCCCGGTCTCACGACACAGGCAAGAAAACCGGAGGCAGGGAGAGGATGCAGGTAGCTGGCATGGTCGGAGCTGCCCCTGGGCGTACCGCCACATCTTTCTCGGATCCCACAGAGTGTGAGTGCCATAAAGGCCACATTAAGAAGGCAAGTCTACAACTATCACCCAAACGGCCATCTGCAGTAGAAAGAATGTCTAATAACTCATTATTTTCGTTCATGCGTTATAAATATATCTTATTTTTAAGGAATGATAAGCACATGCGACAGAATCTACATTAATCGGCATGAGATAAAATAAAACATATATTACTCGATGCCATGTAAATTATGATATGAAGCGCATCGTAATGTAATACCCGAAAAACCTATATAAAAATTTAATTTATAGAAAGTTTTCATAATATGTATGAAATGGTATGTTAGTGATTTCACCTATGTTAATTTATTTGTAATTGGCCAAATTTTAGCATGTCAGCTAATGGATTATATTATTATTTTGATGTCTCTGCCGGCACAATCAAGTGAAAATTTGTTTGCCCTACTCAAATGCATCTTAAACAATGTGCAAACAGAAGAAGAAACCGCCATTTCTAGTAAAACTGGGTTGGAAAATCATACACAAACTTTTGGCGGTTAGGTAACAACCATACTTTTCATAGCCTTTACGTTTGAAGTCATCGTCTGTGGAATATGCACTTAAAGATTATTTTCAAAATTGATACTACTTGTGGTGTTTTAATTACTTGATTGTTTATATAGACAAGTATTCTGTTCATGTAAAAATTCAGTTAAAGGAGCAAACGCGATTTTTCCCGTTTTCTGAATTTGCCACTTTTCTAAAAATATAAGCATTTCTTTATCACGTAATATTATTTTTTGAACCACAATGTGCCTTCAGTTTAAAAACGGTTGCTACTTTACTGTTGTAGAACTTTGGGGGATGCCAATTGGGCTTATTTCACACAACGGGTCTTTTGTCATGAAAGCTCATAGTTTTTATGTGCTCTGTCTCGTATTGTAAAATGGCTGCTGCGTGACCTAAGCATTGACGCTGGTTTGATTGTCTTTTCCCCTTTTGTATATCAATCTTGCTTTCGAAGCTAAGGTACGTTTTGACAGTATTGCATTAAGTAATCCAGTCAGGCCTAACTGGGCAGGTAAATTTCGTTTAGATGCGCCTTAAATTTGATCTTCTGAATGTCTGTAGCAATTATGTGGCAACTGTGCCTTAAAAAGAACCCGAGCTCATCTGCTAATCATCAAGCTTTTTTCACCTTTAAGACGTTTTTTAAGGCCTTTGCGCTCAGTCTCTTTTTACTTTGCTGCATACATTAATTTATCAGATGATGAAAACTGCCCTCAGTTCAGTGCCGAATATTATTTGCCAGATTACATTTACTGTAATGCGTGATCACATAAATTAAACGGGTTTTTCAAAGACCTTCAATCGTCCGACATTAAGTGATGACTGATTTCAGAAAAGAATTTTACGAAGGTGGATTCATGCTATTTTCGTGCAATATTACATTTTTCACCATTCGAGTGTATGTTAACATAATGGTGAACAAAGCATCACGTTGGGATTTTTTTATTTTGTTTTTTGTCCGGAGCAGTTTCGCCCTGAGGAAGTTGAGCCTGGAAAAGATTGTATATTGAGAAACTAAAATCAACGCAAATGCTGACTTTAGGTCTTAATGATCGTCCACCGTTCATGTGTCCAAACCTATCTTCCTCACCCTCCATGACGGACATGTTAAGGTAGTTGCTATAGAAAACCAGACATCGCATTGGCTATTCTCTATAATTTCAAATGTCCAAGCATTATTTCATTGGATATAACTGCAAGAGAACACGATGGGATGTTATTTTTAAGTTATTTTCATTCGAATTCTACCCAAGATGTTTCTTTTTATTGAAAGTTCATCTAAAACTTGACATGTGATTGAGAGGATTATGTATTTCATACAATGTCCTTTAAAAGAAGTGAGATAGGAAAATTCCATGTTGGGTTCTTCACTGGTTTTCTGTTTCTGAGTTCAACACCTTTGCAGCAAGTCAATTATTTGCCAAATCCTAAACTTATTATGAACCAGTTAGCACGCAAAGGTATGTTTTGCTCGGCAAGATAGTGAACTGATCTCTACTGGGGTTTTGATGTGTCCTTAAACAGGATTCATGAGAATCCACTATCTGTAGTCACCATCCGAAAAAAAAATATTGTTTGCAAGCCAAGAAAGTTTACTACCAAAATAATTATACCGGCTGGGTGCATGTCCATGTTCAATCATGCTGATTTTTTTAGATTTACCTTACAATACACGTTTGTAAGCTAGCCACCAATGCTGGCACTGCAGACCTTTCCTTGAAAAGCCTTGTTTCCCAGCCTCAGCAACGTAAAGGTGTTTGTTGTTCTTCAGTGCTAGAAAATGAACAGATGTCAGATAATAATAATTACGAAATAAGGATTATCCGAGAAAACTTGTAGTGAATAATGTGACCCACCAACGTCACCTCTTAAAACGCGATCATCTACGTAAAAATGGTAGGCTTTTGGTAATGACGGAAAGGTTTTTGGTTTGTCAGTCGCAGATTGTCTGTTTTTGCTATCATCAGTCGCTGGAGGTGGTGGGTGAGATTTGCATTCCTCAGGGCTCCGTTCTTGGTCCTTTCCTCTTCCTCATACAAATTACTGACTGCATAATTGCTTTGGACTCTGTTATTGCCATTTTTGATGACTACATAAAACTTTGGGAAGTCGTCCACTACGAAGCTGATGAACCAAATCTGCAGGCCAACTTGTTTCGACTCAAGTGATGATCAAACCATTTGCTCCTTCTATTCAACATTTCCAAATGCACTATTTTTCAAATCGGGAGAACCGACACCACGCACGGAGGATTTAATATTTAAGAAGACACAGATACCAACGGTAGTGGCTCACATGGATCTTCGGGTGTGAACCATGGCCTACACGAGGGATTGTGCCGTAAAGACTTATGGCTAGAACAGTTTGTTGTTTGCATTTTTAACCTTCAAACGACTGCTCAAAATTGTAAACAAAATTGAAAAAATAAGCAGAAATAGCCAAAGATGAAGGAAAATTTTGCAATTGAAGGATATAGGCAAGATCAAAGATACCGGAGGTGACGTGACGAATCATATCAAAGGGCTGCAAGTGACGTAAATGTCACAAAAGACTAAGCAAGCTAGTGCAACAGGTATACGGTCCAATCTATAGTTAAAATAATAAATTGAAAGTAACAGCTTACAGCATATCCAGATGAAAGTTGAGGAACGTAGCATATTTCTCTCTTAAATAAATTCAGACGAATGCTCATTCTGACGAAGCAGGTCCACTATTGATAGAATTTGACATTGAGAATAATGAAAGGCTGGTTTGGACCCGTATAACGAGATATCGGGTTGAATGCCACTTTACACAAATTTAAATTTTGTATTTCAACTGGAATATAAAATAGATTTCATGATTTTGAAACATAAATAAATAAAAAATTTATTTGTTTAGATTGCTATGAAAATAGAAGAAATATATTCAAACTCCAGCGATTACATCTCCTTCTTTACCGTGTTTTTCTTTTTAACCCGCAATGTATTGTTTATTGCTAGTGCAATTAAGTGATCAAATTAAATGGTTACAAGAAAACGTGATTACCTGTCGCTAGCTGCAGCTTTAGATGTGAAAAAATGACTGCTGTTACAAAAGGAAACCAGTAAGACCTGGAGAAGTTGCAGAATTTATATGAATTTACCGATTTTTTTCAGGTTTAATGACATCACTATGAAACGGCATGTTTTCTCACTTCCAAGTCTTATATTGACTGCACATGCTTGCACAAAAAACACATTGAAGTTTTTATTGTGTCACATTTTTCGTTGTTTTGCTATGGTGCATTTTATCTTGAAAATAGCGCGGAAAATGTCATTTACGTCACTAAATTGATTCCATTGTTATTTAAAGAACTCTATTCTGAATATGACACATGCATAATATATAGCGAATAGTAGAAAGAATTCATACTTTTTAAATGCTGTTACACTCTGGTAATAAAATGCGTGTTGTTTAACAATAACAGCAACATTTCAAGCTTTAAATGAAACATTTGGCAAACCTTTGGTAGTGTTTGCCTTATTCCTGTTCAAATGCATTCAATTGAAATTGAATTGTGCCTGCGCGATCAAATTCAGTTTTCTGTGCATTATACTGCTGAGTAACTGGTAACAAAACCTGCGGATGTGAGTGTTACTCGGAAGAATTGTCCGCAACACGGGAAACGAGCGCACTTGGAATGGCATTGTCAACTAAATGTGCTATACTCCACGTTCTATGATCGAGTAGTCCATGCGCCGAGTGGTACTGCCCTCCATAAACACATGGTTTTTACAAAAGTCGTTTTTGATATAATGCAGTACTCAATTTTTGCTGACCACATGATGAGACGATTAGCAATGTTTGAAAACGCAACAGAAATTCGTGGACTAATATCTTGCTAAAGGATTCTAGTCAAAAATGCAGCTTATTTTCAAAAATCTTTCAATGCGAATTTTCGCTTGGTACGTCGAAATGCACCTTCAATATTACTGTGGTAACGACCTCTGCGCATGCTGCAAGCAATGAAATCGGCTCCATTTGACTCCACCATTAAAATAAATAATAGTTCAAGTAATGCGACATCAATGAACTTAGTATCTTCCCTGTGGACCAGAAATTCTCATCAGAAACACTGAAATCTGGCTACTCGAAGCAGCCTTTAACTTGAATCCGCTGTCTTGTAAGAAATAATTTGCAGCCCTGCAAATGCCGCCGTATCTGCTCTTTTCAAAACATGCTTCAAGAATCGCTTCACTAATTATATTATTACTGAAAACGCCGTTTTGGAAAATTTTGGCGCAATATTTGTTGAAAGATTATTAACATTTCAATAATATGAGCGTACCCAAATACCATTATGTTGAGTCCCTTATGAGGCAAACACCAAAACATGTCTCATTTTTATTCCATACGTAAAGTTTCAAACATTTTTTAAAGAAATATGCACTGCGAAAAAGTACTCAGTTTTACCTCACCTGCCCTTATTTTAAGTGTTAGGAAACTGGATGACCTATTTATCTCCAAACATAGAGCGAACTGCGATTTTGGCTGCATTTATAATTTCAGTCACAATTGCAAATTTTCATATTTGAATGCATGCCATAATATTATAACAGGCTTTAGTAAAATCACCTGATTTAATAAAACTTTCTTTCACTCAGGCAACTTTTTAGGTGATCGATCTTGACTTCAATGCTATTTTAGCTTCAGCTGGTTATTCCAAAACATTTCCAGCGTGGTTTATGTGGGCAGATATAATTTAGTTGCGCTATTCAAGGGCCTCAGTAATTAACAAAACGGACACATATTCGGATGAACTTACTTAGAAGAAATCTGAAGACCTAACACTTGTAGGCTTCTATTGAATGGATATGGCTTTTTCTTTGTAATCTTCCATTTTGGGAAGAGTACGAACTTGTTTGAATCTATTGCCGAACCATCGATGGAGAACTGCATGCTCTCGGAACCTAAAACTCTCCTCGTGATGAAGATTCATTACTTTTGTGTGCATACGGTTTTGATTAAACTGGAGGAACGTCAGGCCACCTGATTCTCTTGACAAATACTAGAGGCTGGATGAAAATTATCGATCCACTTTGATTTCCAGATAAAATTATCTTTGGCACCTAATACATATCTGTGCTACTTCGGTAAATTTTTTTGCAGATTTTCACGACACCCTAAAATATTCATTTCCACGGAGAAAGGAGTTCCTGTGTTAGTTAAAATGGACCTGGGGTCAAAGCCACCCCATCCTTTTAATTTGGCGTCCTTGTTTGTGGTGAGCTATAGGGCACGCGTCTGCGCGCTTCTCCGTCTACGGTTTTCTAGACCCTATCTTTACATCTGGCCAAGGTCAAGGAGTGAAATATAAAATGTGATAGATGCCTAGCAAGTCTGCTCTCACTGTTATTTAGCTCGATTCCCGTCTCTGCACCACAATGCTGTGCAGCACACGTGGGGAGGACGTCGAAATCGGTAGTTGAACTGTCATCGCCATTCGCATAGATATTAATTATGACTGAAAACCAAATATCATCACATAGACCATTTAGCAAAAAGGGTTAGCCTCGCGTAGATTTCAGTTAATTTAAATTTCTTCAAATATTCATACAATAGCGTCCCAAAAGCACATACTACTTTTTGAATAACACCCTTAGTACAAACAACTAGAGTACATTCTTTCTCGAAGTTAAGGCAGCTAGCGACAAAGTCGTGCCCTTAGTCATAGCAAAAAACCACCCTCGTCTAATGGCAAAGCACATTCGCAAATTGGACACCCGTATTCGTCTGCCTCGTATCCATGCTCGCAGTATTGATAGCAGTTAACTTCCTCACAGCAGTCACAGGTCACGCAGCCCGTATTTGGGCTGATCTTGTAGACACCACTGGTACACTGGTTACTGCAGTTATTTTGATAGCACGTCTCGAGGAAGGAATCATCATCGTCAAGGTGGTCAAACTTCCGACTGAAACTGGCCTTGTTAACCTTCTTGCCCTGGTCACTCAAAGCAACTGCCGTCCTGTTGGAATTCATACCCGTTGTCGTGGGCACCATCGCAGGGCTGGTGGTCGTAAATTGAGCTTCCTGTCGCCTTGACGGCCTGATTGAAGGTTCAGATTTTAGCTTTTTAGCATCGCGTTCATCCCCATGCACTTCTTTTCCAGACTCCGGCTTGTGGATTCTGTCCTTTCCTAATCGCGGCTCTTCAGTATGACTTTCATGTGCAACGGCAAAAAGGTCGTCCGGTGGATGAGGATAAACGTGGCCCTGGTGGTTTGTAAAATCGGGCACGGGAGGATTTGATCGACCGAATCCGTCAAAATATTCACTGGGGAAGGAAGCACTGTACAGCGGGGGAACATGGTCTCGTTCCTGGTGAGGGATCATCATTCTCCTGGAGTGGGTATGGGGATGCCGACCGTGCGGCGGCGGATACTCACCTACAAGAATAAAAAAATGCTCTTGTTAACCTTATAGACCATAGTGACGTATAGAACTGCCAATGAATGAGATGAAAGTTTGCATTTTATTGCCTGGCCTTTGCCATATCTGCACTTCTCATTTTACCGCAAATGAAGCAATGTTTAAGGGGTTCGTGCGCTTGCACGGCATATGAAGACGTTAGTTAGTTTAAGGTTTAAATATCAATTATGGCTGCTTACTTCCTTTTCTACCGATCTTAGCCCATCCATTACGTATCGGACTTAAGGCGCTGGTCGTGAATAAACCGTTTCTCAAAGAGACCATTGGTAAAGTCGCGAGTTGTTGCGTTCTCCCTTGTGGTAACACAAACGTTATCCGAAGACCCAAACTCATAATCTGGATTATCAAACTCTGGATTCACAGGCTTTGCTGCAAATCAAATTCTCATAACAAATGAGTAACACTAAACATTAAACCATTCGAGTTCACTGAAATGACTTTTTGTGTGTTTTATGGCCTTTTAAGTCTTCTGTTATTGTACCAGTCTTGAATCAGAAGCACTTTTGAGTGCTACAAATAGCTTTACTAGAATGCAAATGCCGACCTGCACAAAAATCATACATTCAACGCCAGTGTTCTCCAAATTGAGTTGAGAAAGTTAACCGTAGTCCTCTCTATTCATCTGCACTCGAAAACTGCTTACCTACAAAGGAGGTTTTCTCGACAAGATACCTTTGCTTCTCCGGCATTGACGACCTCCCCTCATTTTTAGCTTTCCTTATATGTTGTGCATTTTTATTCTCCCTTTCTGTGTCATCTTTGTGGGATGAGTCATCCTCATCTCGCGGTTCCGTCTTCTGACTTGGTCTGGTGGTCTGGTCTGTTGCCAGTTCAAAATTGAGCTTGCCATATCTATCTTGGTAGACATTTAACACAATCTGTGCTTGTGGTTTGCCGTGCACACCACCTTCCCTTGCAGCCGGCTGCGAGCCCTCGGCCATTGCGGGGATAATGAGTGATTGTTTGGACTTAATAGTGGTTGCCGATGCAATCGGTGCCTTAGTCGTCATTGTCTCTGTTGCTTTATACGGATGACGCGTAGTGGTCGAGGAGATGGTCACAGGTGCGCTTGTAGGACGCCCGCCTGCCACAAAGTGCACCTTCAGCCTGTTCTGAGACTTCTTGTCTGCTGGGCCAACAATGAGTTTCTTTTTCTTCTCCGGAGATTCCTTCTCAGCTTCGAGTGACGTCTGAGAAGGTTTCTCTTCAGAAGACACGAGTCTTGACGTTTTGCTGTCCTGCCGTTCTTCCCTGTCTAAAGGGTGTCTTCCAGGTTCAAGACGACCGGGTGGGGTCTGCCGGAACCAGTCCATGTTTCCCGGGTTAAAAATATCGGGAATTCGTGGTCTCAGATACGGAGGTTGGAGAGGCTCTCTCGGGAAGGGTGCAGGGGGGTGTCTTTCGAAATAAGGCTTCATGCCAGGGGCATAGAATTCTGGTTTCTAAAAGTCCGAATATCAGGGTTCACACAAAATCTAATAAAAATGTTCTCGTATTTGTAACTTTAATTTATATATGCTAAAGGCTGAGGCTTTTAGTGTCAACAATAGCTTATCAATATATTGAAGAAAGTACTATTCCACCTTCTTTCCGATATCCGTATTATCCTAAGCTGGGGACTAAATTTCCAACCTCTCATTCTGCAAAACTAGCAGGACCCGTTGCCATAGGTTAAAAAATTAAAGTGGAATATAAAATAGGTAATGCCATATGACACATATGGATCTAATTGTCTTCCGGTGTCGAAACGATCAAACCGGTTATACTAATCGTACTAGCGGTAACGTAACAAACATAAATGAGCCATATTTGAAAGAACGATTTTGATCCATGTGCAAAGTTGCCCAGTTTAACCATAAGTAAAAAACCTTCTCTCACACTATTTCCCCATATAGACCTTAATTCGTGTGTACGATTAGTTTGCAATGTCGTGTAGTATGTCACGTTTACGAGTAGTTAGCTATTAACAGCATTTTTTAGGCTAATTGTCCTTTCGCTACTTGCATGGTTTCGTAATTATTCGGTATTTTTCGAAATAAGTTGCATAGTTACCTTCCTCCTGCTATGACGGGGTAATCGTGTGCGGAGGTTCTGACCCTGTTAAAATAGATTTAAGCATTGCAACATGTGCTACTCGAACAATTTATAAATCTAATTTAGCGTGCTCATTCAGTACTGGTGTTGAAAACCCATACAGTTACTCTTTTCGATCTGAAAACAGACTCGAGGAGTAAATTTGCAGTTCAGTGAGTGTTTGTTGGTGTCTAAACTCGGAATCAAACAACTGAGTATTTAACGGTTTAAAGATAGTCTGTTCTATGAAGAAAGCAGCATTAAACATTTGATATATTGACGAACATTTACACGCTCAACTATAGCATTGAAAATAAATGGTTTTCTTTACAGATGGTAAGAGGGAAAACACGTAATTTGAAGAAGCCATGCCCCTAGCTTTCAAAGCTGATTGACTTTATTGTGGTTTGCTTTTATTTTCAAGTTGTTTAGATTCAGATAAAATGATGAACGCTGACTTACGTGCTCGTTCTGTCCGTTATGAGGTTCGTGGTCAAAAGCATGTCTGTCCTTCTGTGTATCCCGTAAGTCATGATTGCTCCCTTCGTCTGGTTTATCTTCGCTGGGTTTCTTTAAATTGTCCTTTACCTTTTCAGGCTCATGCATGTCATTATCGTCTTCTGACCTACAGTGAAAACCAAATTACAATTTAAAGTTTCTTTACTAATTATCATGCAGATTTCGTGTAGGTAGGCACGTTTGTCGTTAGCAGAATATCACAAGTGTTGGCTTGCAGTTAAGAGAAGAACATAAATCCTTATGAGCAAAGGCAAATCGCGTTTTAATCTAGTTTAAGGAAGTCTGTCCACAAGAAAATTCAAGGGCAACACTTGAGCAAAACTAGAAAACAAACCGTTAAAATTACGCGGGATGACTTAATTACCTTTCCTCGTTGTAGTGTGGAACAAGAGTTTTTGCGGGCAGTCGAAACGTGATCACGATCCAACAGTCACATTAGCACATGCGGTTACTGTGCATAGTCTCCGTGGCCTAATATGAATAACCCACGCTCTTAAACAATTCTGAAATGCTTAATTTGATATCCAAATTCAATAAATTAAACTTATTGCATATTCTAACCTTCCCCGTAAATATCTGAGAAAGCCGGGGTTTGGTTACCTGAGTGAAATATTTATATAAGTCTGCCAATGTAAAGACATAAGCAGGCGGGGAATAGCTGGACGCCACCTCACGTGCTCTCACACAGAGCTTCGGAAAAACATTCGTTTAGGATGGAAAGGAATAACAAGAGTTGGAGGAAAAAAGCTGTAAGATAAATAATTAAAGGAAATACATGTTTATGTAAATCGGTGTCATTCGCTGATATAACCCCAAAATAAACACGAAGCTCAATTGTACTGCCAGATCAAGAGGAAAATATGCAAGAAACATAAGAAATATTAGCCGGAGTTCTGCGGAGAGATTGAGAGATTTAAATTCCAAAACTTTCAGCAAAAAATGTCCTCCATTCACCGGGAATAAGATTGGGAACACAAGCCACACAAAACCGGAAGATCGCAAACAAATTGTCAAAGAATGCACATATTAACCTCATGAAGAATCATTCTTGAATGCGTCTCAAAATATCGACCAAATTGGACTTCTTTCAAAACTGTGCCAGCGTCTTTAGCCGATGACCTCATTTTTGTTGTTCAAAAAAAATAAGGTTAAGAATCGGTACAAAATGGGTCAAATAGGCTAACCGAAATAGATATAAGAAATTTCACATGCGAATAGAGAGCGGAGAAGATGGTGGCTCAATTTCAAAAGCCCGCCAGGATAAATGGTAGGCATATCCAAAATGGTCTATTTTATTGCTGAGGCCGTTATATAGTACAAGCCTGTTAAACACCGTCCTCATGTGCCCAAAATTTATATATATATATATATATATATATATATATGGCAAAGACGTTATACCGTACTTCCGACATAGATACTAGCTAAAAGCCCAGACACGTGTTTCGCCGATGTTTCTGCTGCTGTGTGACACAGCAACGAGGGGTTCGGCTCCTCAGTGGGTCCCCCAGCGTTCTCTATGCGGTTTCTGGTATATGGACTCCAGAGAATAATCGGGTAAATAATTTCTGAAATTATTAAGTGCAGGACATGGAGTCAGGTGCTTCGGACATGACTTTTTTAGGGTCAGACCCGAAATTTCAATGAACATTTGGGTCGAAGACAATCAACCACTGTGGAATAACCACGTAATGCCCATTCTACAAACAAGTAGTACTACAAGTAGTATGAATCTTATATGGCAAAGACGTTATACCGTACTTCCGACATAGATACTAGCTAAAAGCCCAGACACGTGTTTCGCCGATGTTTCTGCTGCTGTGTGACACAGCAACGAGGGGTTCGGCTCCTCAGTGGGTCCCCCAGCGTTCTCTATGCGGTTTTCTGGTATATGGACTCCAGAGAATAATCGGGTAAATAATTTCTGAAATTATTAAGTGCAGGACATGGAGTCAGGTGCTTCGGACATGACTTTTTAGGGTCAGACCCGAAATTTCAATGAACATTTGGGTCGAAGACAATCAACCACTGTGGAATAACCACGTAATGCCCATTCTACAAACAAGTAGTACTACAAGTAGTATGAATCTTATATGGCAAAAGACGTTATACCGTACTTCCGACATAGATACTAGCTAAAAGCCCAGACACGTGTTTTCGCCGATGTTTCTGCTGCTGTGTGACACAGCAACGAGGGGTTCGGCTCCTCAGTGGGTCCCCCAGCGTTCTCTATGCGGTTTCTGGTATATGGACTCCAGAGAATAATCGGGTAAATAATTTCTGAAATTATTAAGTGCAGGACATGGAGTCAGGTGCTTCGGACATGACTTTTTAGGGTCAGACCCGAAATTTCAATGAACATTTGGGTCGAAGACAATCAACCACTGTGGAATAACCACGTAATGCCCATTCTACAAACAAGTAGTACTACAAGTAGTATGAATCTTATATGGCAAAGACGTTATACCGTACTTCCGACATAGATACCAGCTAAAAGCCCAGACACGTGTTTCGCCGATGTTTCTGCTGCTGTGTGACACAGCAACGAGGGGTTCGGCTCCTCAGTGGGTCCCCCAGCGTTCTCTATGCGGTTTCTGGTATATGGACTCCAGAGAATAATCGGGTAAATAATTTCTGAAATTATTAAGTGCAGGACATGGAGTCAGGTGCTTCGGACATGACTTTTTAGGGTCAGACCCGAAATTTCAATGAACATTTGGGTCGAAGACAATCAACCACTGTGGAATAACCACGTAATGCCCATTCTACAAACAAGTAGTACTACAAGTAGTATGAATCTTATATGGCAAAAGACGTTATACCGTACTTCCGACATAGATACTAGCTAAAAGCCCAGACACGTGTTTCGCCGATGTTTTCTGCTGCTGTGTGACACAGCAACGAGGGTTCGGCTCCTCAGTGGGTCCCCCAGCGTTCTCTATGCGGTTTCTGGTATATGGACTCCAGAGAATAATCGGGGTAAATAATTTCTGAAATTATTAAGTGCAGGACATGGAGTCAGGTGCTTCGGACATGACTTTTTAGGGTCAGACCCGAAATTTCAATGAACATTTGGGTCGAAGACAATCAACCACTGTGGAATAACCACGTAATGCCCATTCTACAAACAAGTAGTACTACAAGTAGTATGAATCTTATATGGCAAAGACGTTATACCGTACTTCCGACATAGATACTAGCTAAAAGCCCAGACACGTGTTTCGCCGATGTTTCTGCTGCTGTGTGACACAGCAACGAGGGGTTCGGCTCCTCAGTGGGTCCCCAGCGTTCTCTATGCGGTTTCTGGTATATGGACTCCAGAGAATAATCGGGTAAATAATTTCTGAAATTATTAAGTGCAGGGACATGGAGTCAGGTGCTTCGGACATGACTTTTTAGGGTCAGACCCGAAATTTCAATGAACATTTGGGTCGAAGACAATCAACCACTGTGGGTGGCCTGGGCCGGGTGGTTGCTGGGGTTGTGGGATGTTGTGTGTGGTGAGGACGTTGTGGTGGCACCTGGGCATGGGTTGTTGCTGGCTGAGGCCGGACGTGGACAGCCGGGTGGAACAGCAGCAGTGAGGGGCGGCGGGGTTCAGAATATCGATCGGGTCCCCAGCGTTCTCTATGGGTTTCTGGTGTATGGACTCAGGGAATGTGGAATGGTTTCTTGAGTGTGGGGTGCGGGACATGGGTC
>WEDG01001150.1:0-33025 GCA_017591395.1 Schistocephalus solidus | reverse complement strand
TCATTGTACTTCGTTTGGATTCACGTGGTAATAAATGCCAACTGCAGCAGAAGTTGGTCCACGGACGTCCCGTCAGGTGCTTTTCGCAGAGGTCGTTGGAACATGGAATGAACCTGACGAATTGAATCCTTTCCATCTTGACACATTTGAATACCGACAAGATACTCATTTTGCTGAATGCTGTTACATATAATGAAGATTTTGTCAGAAGCGGCGGCTTGTGCCACAGCCCGCACATATTGATGAGCTCTTCGACATGGATTTATTACTGTAAAGGTTAATTTTATTGAAATTTTTGCGTAATGAATAGGAACTCCGGGGCAAAGCCTGCTTCCCCTAAATAAAGTGAGTTAAAGAGCAGCTTAAATTAAGATTTAGCTGAAGGCCGACAATTTTGAACTTAGTTTCCATTGCACTTGTATATGGAATTAATTATTTACTGACGCTTCCATGCGCGGTTGGTTTGCCTGATTAGAAGATGACGAGTTAGGTAGTGGCTGGTGGTTTGGAGTTCACTGGCCGGTTTAACCAGGAACTTTGGCCGTTTAATCGTCTGGACTAGATGACCACTGCTTCTTTAGAGTCCTGTTCACGTTCCGGGAAGGTTCGGAATGGTATTGTTCGGAGTATGACTTGGAAACATGGCAGCGCTGTTGACGTGGTCAGGCTGGTTCGGTTCTAGTGAATGCCGGTGAAACAGCGAGTGCTCGGCTTTCTCACGGAACAGGCATACTTAGTTTGCTTGGCCATGAAATTGTTGCGTGCGTCGCGCGAATTTGACTTGTGTAAAGGGAATGAGACGGTTTATATTCCACCTGTAAAATATTTCTTGATTCCGTACTTGACCTGACGAATCATTTTTGACGGCGTTTCTTTTGATGACTTTATTCTTTTGAGGATGCTCTGCTGACCCGCAAACACAGATACGCTTTCGTTTTTGTTGCTGGCTATTTGCTTTGCCTGTTAAGTTCTCTTGTTAACCAGGCGGGAAACAATGAATTTTTGAAACTTCACCGTAAAGCGTTCAATCAGCTCGAGTGAAACTGTGTTAAATGTTCGCCAGTCATCATCTAGTTCCCAGGCAAAACGGTCAATTTCACGGATAGTTCTTTCCTCATCGCGTTAAATTCAGCCTTCCATATATTTCCGCACATTCCGTTCCATTCTGGCACTGATAATAAATTGAAAATCCACAAATCAACCGTACTATAAGTCACGCATGCCAACGAGCGGTGCAATGAATACACTTCATCAATAATCCTTCGTGATTACTTAGTCCAGGCAATTTGGCTCCTCAAAGTTTCTCTCTAAATCTCGTTGGTATGTTCACCTTCACAGACAAGGGAGTTGGTTGAGTGAGATCCATTAGCTTAATCACCGAAGGACGTTGGCGCACTGTCAACTTTCAGATTTACCCAGTCTACTGTTGGTGCATTGAAATCTCTATCAAAAGCACCTCCTGGTGACTTACTTCGCTATTGAGCAAATGGAGGAGGACTCATCAGCTGCACGTGGAATATTATGGGGTCTGTATATTGTCAAAGAATTGTAGATTTTGCCAAACCGATGTACAATCTTTATCAATTAAATTCGTATTCAATGAAGATGGCGTGCGCTCATCAAATGCCGAGATTTCTGTCATACGTATACGGCCAGTACACCTCTCTGTCTATTTTATTGGTCCTTTCGAAAGAATTTGGTATCCATCTATCGAAACCTCGCTTCTACGATTTCGGCTGAGCCACACGTTCCATAATAGGCAGCGACATCAGAGGGTTCGGTCTGATACTGGTGCTTTGAGTTCTTCCACTTTTGAAATGGGCGTGGTAAAAACATCTCAATTTAGACTGGGTAACTCCTCCATATGAACTTCTGCTCATCTCGTGCGATTGAAATGCTCCGAAGAGGTCTGTCATTGCTTTCTGGGACGAACTCATATCATCTCGTCCACGCTGAGTTCCTGAAAAGTGGTCGTCATACGAGTTCTGGAGCGCACCTTCCTTTTATTATTCGAGCTGTGTCCAGTTAGGTTCTTCGTATTTGGAAATTAATCCTCCGTCTGGGCGAGGACCTGTAATCATCGAAGGTTTTAAAATTAAGATCGATATAATAGATTACGAGTTACAAACCGAACTGAAAGCTACCAAAGTGTCGTCAACCAAAGAATGTATTTATGATACTACTATATTTGAGTAAAGTATATTTGTTTGTTATTTTTCGTTGCGGTCTTACACTCTCCATAATTCCCGTACTGCGCGGCCCTCAGGTCTTCGCTGCTTAAATATTTGCACAACTTGGTGACACCGTTAGTGTTCACATCAGCTGGACCTGGTGGCCGTCGTCCATAGGTATGAACTTTCTCGCTTGGTTCGAACCTGTGGACCGAGATGTCTGGGCATATATTTCCTACTTTGAAATCCCTCAACGGACTCTGCAATCCAGCAAAGCATCTGGCTGATTCATGTGACCTCCGCAATGCCCCCGTTGGACACCTCCAAGGGGTGACAGTTTTTTCTCCTAAATATCACCGGGAGTTTGTTTTCACGGTCTGCTCTTTTGTCAACTATGTTTCCACTGGCCTCGCCAAATATCGAGATATTATTTTTGATGCCACAGCTCGCGTGTACAAATGGGAATAAAGAAGTAATGGCGACGCACCTGCATCTCCTTCAAATATGCCGATACTGATTATGTACGGAGTCTGCCACAAAAAAACCTTTTCATCAATTTTATTTCCCCATCCTTTATATGAAGCCATTTTCCTCCTTTTTGGTTCTCATCTTTAGTTCTGTTCTCAGCATCCTCATTTTGTGCATTTCCATCGGTTCGTAATCCGGCTAAAAACATATCCTTGTGTAAGCTACGATGAGCCATTATCCGTTCTGAAGGCATGAAGCCTGAAAATCATTTTAATGAATGATTTTAAGAGGCCTCGGTGATGATAGTTCATTTGAAACATTCGCTTTCCCTAAACGGAATGCTTGGTGCACGGTTACGCATTCGCCATCCTGAAGAATCGAATGTAAGTTTTCTCGGAAAAGATGCCGTCATGTTCTACCCTTTCCTTTGCAATCAGAGAAGTGGAATCGGGAGCCCCTTTAATAACGAGATTGCGTTTTCAGTCAAAATGTCTGTTCCGATTCGTTGAAAAATCATCAGTATAAGGAAGAACTCTACTCTGGTTGACGATGTTATTTGCGTCAGTACGAGCAACGATTCCTAAAGTTAATGGTGAACCCCTTTTGGGAACTTTGACAATTTGTCCTGCACTTGCTCATGTATCACCAACAGAGGATTCCGTTTGAGCATCTATCGGTAAGATCGAGTTATTTTGGAGTTCAAACCCAATTTTGTGTAAGATTCTTGGCCTTTTTTGACTTCGAATTCGGTCCTTCAAATTGGATTAGTTTTTTAACGTCACCTTTTGCTGTATCATCCAGCAACGATCCCGTTTATGTTTGTGTATCCAGAAAATTACTGCTACTGTCTGAGCTGGACGACAGTAGTAAGGTGCATGAGCTGGTTTAGATCTCACTTTCGAAGGAAGGAAATGTCTACTGTATTACTGAGGTCTGTAGACACAATGTCATTAAGCTCTTCATTAGGGTATTCTCGAGGAAGCCATATTTGCATACGTAATTTCTTTTGTTGAAATTCTCGTTATTATGGGTGTTTTTTGCCGGGTGAACAATGAACCTTCTCATTTAGATTGCCATTTGCTGTTTCAAGTTACCTTTATCTTTCTCCATCGATAGGAATTTCTGTAGGAGACTTAAACAACCCATGTAATATTCATCCTCGTAGGTGACATAACTTAGTGTAATCAGGATTTTTGCCCGCTTTAAAGGCGAAGAAATAGTAACAAAATATATGTCTTTGCCATCTTTTTCTGTTTGCACACAATTTTGTTTGCCAGTTTTCCGTGAGAATGTGGCGTTGTGTTTAGGTTCGTCGCCACATGTTTCTGCGACGAGAATTTGACGCTCGCCCACGGCACACATTTTATTTCTGCGCGCAGATGTTTCCTGAGCGTCTGTGTTTTCCATACCTCTTAGGATTTGATTAGAATGCATGTAATTTATAAATCTTCTTAAATAAATGAGCTATGGTGCAATAGTATTCAGCAGTCAGACTTCTAATTAGCATGCAACGACTCATCCTTTGTTTGACTTCACCTTCCCCGATTGAATGCAAATTAAAGCAGCATCCCACTGAAGAGAAAACTATTCAAGTAAAAAAGTGCTTGACTCATTCTTTCTTCTTCCGTTCACTAGCGTGCAGAAGGCTTACTAGAAACCAGCAGTATTCAAGGCAAGGTCTGACATAAATTTTATAAAGGCTGGTTCTCATATTGACGGTTTTGAAATTTTGTAGAATAAACCCAGGAGGTTGGCATGCTTTCTACACAATCTGGCCGCAGTGCTCTGACATATTTAGAACACCAGAATATGATATGCCCAGCTCCTTTATAATTCCGTGCACATTTAAATCGTGACCGCCTATGCAAAGATTGTGCCGATGGTCGTCACCAATAACCGTGACGGAGCACTCGATCCAAGAAATCGAAAGGCGCCATGTGCGAAACCACTGAGTGAAGTACCGAATTTCCTTTTTTACAAGTTCAAGCACGATGTTGCGATCGACGGATTTATATCGAAAGGGCCTACGATAATGAAAACAACCAGGAACATCGTAGACAAAAAGACAAAATAGAAACGGCCGAGCAAGCTACCCTGAATAACTCCCCTCCTTACATGTGTGGGATTGGAGATAACATCGGAAGATTTAACTCGTCGTGCGCAAACACTCAAATAGGAGGATATTAAGTTCATAAGCTTGTTACCTATGCCGAAGTAGGCAAGTTTCAGCAAGATGAATTCATGGTCAACACGATCAAAAGCCTTCGTGAAATCGAAATAAACGGTGTTAATTGCAAAACAACTGTCTCTAGATTGTAGCACGTGATCAAAGAAAGAGAGCTGGCAGGTTTCACAGGATCTTTTTTTGAGGAGTCCACGCTGAGCCGCATTAACCATGTTATTATCTGTTAGGTAACGCATCATCTTGCCTTTGAGCAAGCTGTCAAAGATTAACGAGGCTGCTGGAAGTGGATTTATGGGCCTCATGTCGTGAAAAGTCATAGGTCAGCCGTATTTGGATATTGATAGAATGTGCGATTCCTTACATAAAATTGGGAAGGTTTCGCTTTCAATAGCAAGATTGAATATTTACTGTCGAAGGACGGAAATATATTATTTGCATCCGCTGTTAGAACGCTGACCAGAACGACATCTATTCCATGATTATAAGATTGACGAAAATGCCAAATGGCTACGGAGACGTTCCAGACGGTAAACATTATGGTTTCGAGGACGTTACTGGTCAAAACCCGGATGGTCGGAAAGGGAGCGACAGAATTCTTACTAAAAGTTATGCACAAGAAAGTATTGAAGCTATCGGTCGTCAACTTAACATCAGCTGTGTGGTTTCCTAAGACGTCTCGAATAACGGGGTGCAGCGTTGTTCTCTGCACTTTTTATATGTGCAAATACAGTTTCATTACATTAAGCGAAGGGTTTTCGGCAAATGTGACCTCATTAGCTTGCTATTTTCTTGTAGCCAGCCTCTTAGCCTGCTCAAAGATTATTCGCATCAAGGACAAGGCGGACGTGTCGTTTTGTAACTGAAAACGACGTGAGAGTCTACGAAGTCCATGGCGGAAAGATAAAGGGAGGTAGATTTTATCCTTGACATTAATTATTTTCTTACGTGTAAAAAACGACACATTAGTGGATCTAGTACATGGTACAGTGTATCAGTGCAAAAATTCCCATCCAAACAGAAAAAGTATAGAACATTCGCTGAAATTAATATATGTTAGTAATTTCCACGTATTTGCTGATCGGAAATCAAAAATAAAACGATTTATTTTGGATAACGTTCCATCAGCCTCGAGGTCAAGTGAAGAAATAACCATGGCATGATCAGAAGTCCCAAGTGGGTCTTAAGGTGTAATTGACAATAGCTGACAACCTCTACAGAAAATAAGATCAAGCATGTTTGATCCTCGTTGTCCACCTTGCCGATATCTATGATCTCAAGTAAGTCTTCGAACTAAGGAGGACCAGAAGATGGAAACCAATGAACTTCAGGAATTTTGCAGTCACCTGCAATCAAGCAGGACTTCAGATTTAAGTCAGCTGTGGCGTGAAATGCACGCGAGAGGCATAGATCGTAATCCTCGCTGGCGTTGGGAGGAAGATAGACACAACGGACGAGTAAAAAGTAGTTATCTTTCAGAACAACACGGAGCCAACAGCTTTCTTCTACCGCGGTAAATTATTGATAGTCCAACGGCAGAAATGTAAGTGGTTGCTTAACATTGATACAGCTTCCTCCGCCACGGCCCTCGTGTCGATCATTCCCAATGCAAGCGTTATTAAGAATAGAGAGTACGGAATCGGATACACAGGGTGTTGCCCAGGTCTCTGTAACTTTTACAATGTCGGGACGTCGGATGAAAACTAGAGTCTGGAGCAAAGGCATCTTATTAAGCAGAGATCTGGCAAATAAGATGAATACTTTATGTGGGCACGTTTTCGGTTTCTGAAACGGAACAATTTGGCTTTGTGAGTGACTCCCTTCGGCCAAAGAAATGGTCTTTCCACTCTAACTATTTGTCCGTCCCTTATTTGGAGATGTGCCCTGCCGTTGGTCCTTCGTGTTTCTAGTTCTAATATAAATCTTCTCATTTAAATTCGCTTTTTTATTCCGTATTCTGGTTAAAAAATAACCTCAGAATGCAGACCTATTAGGGTTGATTTTTTCTGCAGCAGTAGCTGTGCCGGGGCTTCGTTTTCCAAGATGACTTTAAGAGATCTTTGTCGAGGATTTGAATCGGGTGCTGAAAGAGCCTTTCCTATTTTATACGCCTTGATAATTTGGATGAACTCGCCGTCCGTTAGCAACGTTTTTGCATACAGTTGAAGGAGATCCAAATAATGTTTAACTCGCTCATTTGGAATTATTGACGCTGAATCTTGGACCCCTTTTATGATAAATTGTGTTTCGACTCAATCGAGCATCCGTTTGCAACTCAGATCATTCAATTGAGTGAGTGTGGGATGTTCTCATATTTAACTAAGACTTAAGGAAGCTCTTGCAAGATAACAATACTCAAGGAAATACGGTTAGCAACATTACAGTTAAAAAGGCACGCACTTCAAGAGAGTCTCAACCATCTTAACAGCTGGTCTGCTCGTTGGCTCTAAAATTTTAACGTTGGGAAGTTTGTTTTATCTAAGACTCCGTACCATAAAACCAGTAAGGAGGATGATTCCTACCAGTAGCTTATCAATGGGCAGCCCCTTTCGATTGTTGAGGAACAGAAGGACATCGGTGTTCTAATAAACTCCTCACTCAAACAATCTTCAAAGTGTGTTAAGGCAGCTAAACGCGTAACACAAGTTTTATTTGCGCTCAGACGTGGATTTGTGAAGATTGATAAGGAACTATTCCGAAAAACCTACGGAGCATTTGTTCGATCTCACTTGAAATATGCCATCCAGGCCTGGCGTCCGTGGTTTAAGAAGGAATATTTACCACTCGAACGAGTACAGGCGAGGGCTACGAAGATGGTCAATAATCATAGTCATCTGCCTTACAAAACCAGATGAGTTGAAATTGATTTGTTATCTCTCAATTACAGGCAACTACGTGGTGACCTCATGCAAACATATCGGATTATCAGAGGCCGCGAGTTTGCCCTAGAATTTACTGACTTCTTTGAATTGGCTGAGATGGAACATCTTCGGGGTCATCCCTTTAAACTGCAGAGGAAATTGTTCCACACGGACGTCCATTGGAACGCCTTTTCGCAGAGAGTTTTGGTGCATGAAACGGACTCCCCGATGAGGTGGTCCTTTCAGAAACTGTTGACACATTTAAATGCAAACTGTATACTAATTTTCTGAGAAACCATTGTACATATAATGACGCTAATGTCAGTAGTGGCAGCTTATGCCTAGCCCACACATATTGATGATTCTACATTAACATTTGTCAGATTTGTCACTGTAAACATTTGCTCTATTGACATTTTTGCATGTGAATAGGGAGCTCAAGGGCGAAAGCCTAATTCCCTCTTTTATTTCACTAAAAGTGACGTAAAGGCAGGCAAAGCACCAAAAGAACAAAAGACTACAGTTTGTAACAACTCACAATGTTTGGACGCGAATAGCTATAACGACCGGATAACAGGAACACAGTCTCTGAATCCTACGGAAGTTGACCAAAGCGAACCACAAATCACATCATCCCATCTTGCGTGCTGTAACAAGCCCGTAGTTGCATCCCAAAAAACCAACGCGTGGCAATCTGCAATGGGAAAACGGTAATATCAGGACAGCTTCAATAATGCCTCTTCCAAAGGCAGTTCCGACTTCAGACTCAACTTCTACGGCTATCCCAGCAGTTCTAAAGAGCCCGCAGTTGAGAGCAAAAAAAACCAATGCGTTGAAAGCTAGAATTGGGAAATAACATAACACTATTATAAAGTTAAAAACAACAAAAATGAATCACTCTGGTCATTCAGATTAAAATAGGGTCGGTAGTATATGCCCTCTTTGGGCTGATGAACGCCTCTGACCACAGTAAGATTGAAAAAAATGCAGAGGGTTTTTACTCGAAGTCTATTTTCTCGTGCTGGATTCAGTATCTCTTATACGGTTAGATGCAAACATTAAATTTCTGTGGGTAAGAAGACTCGAAGCCGGACTCTGCTTCCTATGTCGTGCTAACTGTAGGCCAAATCTCCCACGAATTATTGCTCTCACTCCGCTAGATAGACCATATGCCACGCGTAATTCCTCAATGATCATTTCACCACCCCTTAGCTCCACAACTAACCTTTCTCTGTTTTTTTTTGCCTCAAAATATGCTTTCATTTGAAATACTCTTCAACTGAAAATAAGCTGTCATCTACATTAGCTATTTTCAAAACAAAATCCCGCAAAAATTTGACTTCGAAAGATATAAAGTCCTTTTTGTCTGTTTCCTTCCCAAGCTCGCAACTTTTGGATTTTGAAAAGGGTCCTCCTAGTATTTCAGGCACCTCTCTTGATATTATATTGGTCTCTTAGTATATTCCCATCATCCACTGCAGAGTCAATCTTTGCATTTACTTTTTCGTACAATCCTTTTCAACTATCATCGCCAGCTCTTGACAGCCTTGACACTTTCCTCAGTTTTGTAACCCTGACGATGATCCAGGATCCAGTCATGTCGCAATATTAGATAGTAATATAAGTGTTACTACTACTCCGCCAACTGAACAACCAGTAACAGAAATCGTTGACCTAGCAATTCATACAAATCCTATGACGTACGTGTCCATCCCTTCAAGCTCAAAAGATAACCCAATTTGTCTACCAGTTAGTATTCCTATACAAAAAGCTTTGTTGAGCACACCATTACTACTAAAACGCCTAAAAAATATCAACCCAAGAAATATGAGTGCTCCAAACTCTGAAAACTCTCATAAGACACGAAAAACTCTATCAATAACACCTCAACTCCCTCAAATCCAAATGCATGGCATAAAAGTAAAACCAACGCACGCCAACCTTTCAACCATAGTAGCAACTAATGGCAACCAAACCAGTCACCTAGGTTGGCAAAACTCCCCAACAATAACCCCAGGTATTTACAATAACCGTCCTGTTAATCTTCCCCCCAAATGGGGCATAACCTCTTCAACCAAACCATGTTCTCTAACACCTACACACAACCCATACACTTAAACCCATACACCCAAATCCCACCACACACAACAAATACACTCTTACCCATTCACTCATTTCTCACCGTACACATCACCATATCTTCCAACAGTTACACACTTCCCTTCTATTAGCCCATCGCTCAGTCAAAACAGTTTTTGAAATCAGTTTTTTCACAACAGCTGGCCTTTTCCCTATCGGACATCCTAAGTATCGCCCTTATTAATGCGAGATTGTAAGTAAATAAAATACCACAACTTAGGACATTTGTTGAGGCCTATAATCCTGATATAGTTTGTTTAACGGAAACATGGGTAAATGAATTAACATTGAATGCTTCGCTATTTGTCCTCAACTGCAATTTTTATCGACAAGACCGCATTAATAAACGAGGCGATGGCTGCATGATATACATCAAAACGACCATTGAACTAAGTGGTTTCGATGTTTCACACGAAACTTTCCCTGGCGAAGCATGCTTTGCCACAGTAAAATTATCGTCACACAAAAAATATACTTATCGGTTGCCTCTACACTCCTCCAGAATGTAGTAATGATGACACTAGCTTAACCAATCTAATAGATACCATATCAAATATTCAATTTGAATATAAATAATTACAGGCGATCTAAACCGGCCTGAAATAAACTGGGCTAAACTTTCAGCTCCCACCAGACATGATGAACTGCAATCATAAATTGTGTTCCATACCTGGACACAAATAATCCAAAAACCGACCCGAGGGAACAAAATACTAGACATACTTCTCACAAATGATAGCTGGCCCCTACATACGCATTACGACAGCATAGCCTTTGAAAGTGATCATAAGGCAATAATAACAATGCTCCTTCTAAACATAAAAGAAACATCAGATTCTAGTTACATTTACATAAATTCTAAAAAATTGACATTGACTATATGAACAGCTATGTAAGGTCACTAGACTGCAGTTCATATCTTCTAACGACATCCGCGACGGAAGCTGGTAACCTTTTATACTACTCTTTTTATACTTCGAGATAACTTAATAGATAAGAGATTACCGTATAAGTCATAAATTCATAACTTCCTTTCCAAGAGACTACAAAAACTAAAAAAAACTACTTCATGATCCCTCAGTTAGGTATTTATCCACACTCAGACGAATTAGAGAAATTCATGATCTAGGTGAAAAAATGGAAGCAAACAAAAACATAGCAGCGGAATGCCGGGCCATAGGGTCCTCCGAAAAAACAGCCCAGATCTTTCGGAAACAAATGAACACTAATCGAAAACCAGGTCACCAACTCATGATTGATGACGCAGAAAAAGTAATAACGGACGATGATCAAATAGCAAATTTAATCCAATAAGTTCTTCTCAGCCAACTTTTAAGTTGAAGAGGAGCCGATAACCCAACCAACAGACATGACAGCTTTTACCCTCAATGAGATCTGTTTTAGCGAAGAAACCGTCAAAAAAGCTATCAGACAACTTTCTAATTCAACCTCTTGTGGAACGGATAACATACCACCTTGCATACTGAAGCATATGATATATGCTCCAATACTGCTGTCAAGTCTATTCTCCTTACTCCAATCGAATGGTATGTATCCATAAATCTGGAAATACTCTGGCATTACACCAATCTTTAAAAACGGGAACCGATCTGATACACAAAGCTATCGTGGTGTTCACCAAACAGCGGTAATAGCAAAAATCCTAGAAAAAATAATTTCGAACCAAACGCTTAATTATCTAACAAACGCTTACCTCATACCATCCTCTCAACGCGCTTTCTTACCTAAAAGTCATGTCAGTCCTGCTATCTCACCTTCCTTGAATTCGTTTCAAGTAACAGAGATGACGGAAACATGGTAGCTACGATATAATTTGACCTAAAAAAGCGTTCGATAAAGTCCCCAATCAAAGGCTTCTAGTCAAGCTAATAAGCCATGGGATCGGGTCTCCTCTTCTCGACTTTCTAAAATCATACCTTCAAAACCGATATCAGGTAGTACAAATTCGAAACAGGGTCTCAGAACCATCTCCTATTAGAGGCGGTGTACTTCATGGGACTATCCTAGGTCCCCTCCTATTTCTTATATACATTCACGACTTATCCTCTATATCAACGTCAGCTAAAACATTTTTATATGCGGACGTCTTAAAACTTGCATTTGCATATAACAAGCATACAGTATCCAGTATGCATAGAACAATTAAAAATGATCTTCAAAAACTAAGCGAATGGAGTACTCTATGGCAAATGCCATTATCTCCAAGTAAATGCCATCTCCTGATTTTTGGTCCACAAAAACTTCCTCCCATGATTTTCAATAATCAGGAAATAACCAAGACAACGTCAATAAAATACTTCGGTCTTAGCTATACAAATACTCTTGATTTTTCTCCCCACTTTAAACAAATATCACCAAAATCCACTAGACTATGTGGATTAATTTGTAAAAATTTCTCCTCACTCGCCCTTAAGAAACGACTATATAAAATGTACGTTTTACCTCTCCTGGATTACTGCTCAATTTCATTTGGCATAATGCCATCAGATGGCCGAAAGCAAGTAGAACCAATTCAAAGATGCTTTACCAGATCCTTATCCAAATGAGATGGCATTCAAGGCTCATACATGGAACTTTACAATAGATATGGTCTTCAACCCGTCTGGATCAGAAGACTCATAAATGGTCTCACTTTTCTTTTAAAAATCACATACGACCAAGATATTCTCAGAGTGAATATACTAACAAATTAAAACGGTCCCTAAGACATTAGAAATTATGAAAATATATAAAATTACTAAATTTAAAAAGGCCCAACGATCCAACTTCTATTCCATAAGATACGCGACAGTATGGAATGCCCTGCCAAGTGCTTTTAGTGTCCACGATGAGTTCCTCCTCTCTCACCTCCACTGGTGGTTATAAACAGTAGCTCGGACTGCTATATTATCTCTCATCTGACAAGGAGCGTTCCGAACCCTCATACGACACCAGCAACATCACAATACTATCGCATTGCATCTAGCTATTAAGGTTTTTGTGAAGCAGTTTTTTTCTCCTAGTTTTTTTTTAAATTGGTGGCTCGCCGAATTCCGTCTCCAATTTAACCATATAATATGTTTTCTGCTTCTTTTCTAGTTCACCGTATATGTCGAAGATTGTTGACTATTGTTTTAAAAATGGCAAATCGTTCTGAATCCTCAAGGTTCAGTGCTCGGACCGATCCTATTTCTCTTGTTCATTAATGATTGTGTACAGGAATTGGACTGTAACTTTGCTATGTTTGCGGACGATATAAAAATCTGGAAAGTTATCCACAATGCTGCTGATGCAGACAATTTCCAAGAAAATCTTCGTCGATTGGACGAGTGGTCCCACAAATGGCTCTTGTCCTTCAACTCAAACAAATGCACCCTGCTACGCCTGGGAAATCGAAATCAGGTCACTGATATGCGACCCTACTATTTGAACGGTTTGCCACTCCGAGAAGCACACACAGAGAAGGATCTTGGAGTTTGGATGAAAGACAACCTGAAGCCTTCTACGCAATGTTCCAAGGCAGCTAAATCCGCCAATTCAATACTGTACGCTATCAAGCGGGCATTTAAAGTTTTCGATGAAGACTGCATTTCTAAAGTCTTTGGTACGTTTGTAAGGCCACATCTTGAATATGCGATCCAAGCCTGGCGACCGTGGACGCAACAGGACTACAAAATGCTCGAGAGGTGCAGCGGCGAGCCACAAAAATTAGTAAGAGGTCAATCTGAACTGCCATATGAGATTCGTCTAAATAACCTAAAGCTCTATCCTCTGAGTTATAGGCAGTTGCGCGGAGACTTGATACAAACCTTCCGTATCGTGCGTGGCATGGATTGCGCCCTCCTATGTGATGACTTTTTTTCCAACTTGCCACTACGAAAAAAATCTCCGAGGTCATCCATTCAAACTAAGTGTGCCCCGAGTAAGATTGGATGTGAGGGAAGTATTTTTTTCACCAACCGTGTCGTGGAACCGTGGAATAACCTACCTGAGGCGATTGTTATGTCCCAGTCTGTGTATACATTCAAACATCGGCTTGACATACATATGTTACAGTACCACGAAGACTATGTGACTACTTAACCTTAACAATATCAGTGTACCACGTAAACCTGCCTGCATTCACTTGACTGTTACTTCTTTAATTTGCTTCTTATTCTTGCTACTTTTATGTAACAAATAGGGATTTCAAAGGCGTAAGCCTATTTTCCTCAAATACACTGAACTGAACTAAACTGAATCGGATATGCCTACCATATTACTCATTTCTGCTGTTAATATGGCTGCTCACATAGTGCATCAATTATCTGCGGCTCTGCCAACAGTTGCATACTTGAATTTCTGTATGATAAAGACTTTAGACCCTTCAAGACTTGTTTTGCCCTCCTTTGAACTCCTTCCAGCAGTTTGTTCTTTTTTCAGCCACGGCCGTCACGCCTGAACTTCATATTCCAGGTGTGAACGAATAAACGTTCTGTATATTTTTCCAAATATTTCCTTATCGATATCTACGAAAGTTCTATTAATGCCGCACGAGAGACTGCTGTACAAGCTAGAAAGAATTGGAATCAGAGGTAACCTCCTCAAGTGGATCGAAAACTTCCTCGTGGGTCGGCGCCAGGTTGTGTGCATCGGCCAAGAGAGGTTAAGTTCTGCTGCAGTCAAGAGTGGGGTTTCTCAGGGCTCAGTACTAGGGCCAATACTGTTTTTAATATGCGTGAACGATTGTGTCAGGAATCTCAACTGTGAAGCAGCAATGTTTGCCGATGACATTAAAATCTGGAATGTAATCCAGAGCTCTGCTGACGAAGATAAACTGCAGATCAACCTAACTGTGTTGGAGGAGTGGTCGAACCATTGGCTTTTGCGGTTCAACGTCGATAAGTGTACAATACTTCGCTTAGGCAACCCATCTGGATCTGCTGAAAGTAGAAGTTACTTTCTCAACGGTGAAGCCTTAAAAGACGTGCAAACCCAAATGGACCTTGGTGTGCTGATGACCACCACCTTTAAACCATCGTCTCACTGCTCGAAAGTGGCGAAGATCGCAATTTTGGTGTTGCATGCCATCAGACGAGCCTTTTGGATTTCGATGAAGATCTTTTCGCTTAGACTTTTGGAACATTCATAAGGCCGCATTTGGAATATGCTATGCACGCCTGGAAACCCTGGACAGTTCAAGATCAGAACTGCCTCGAAAGAGTACAGAGGAAAGCCACCAAAATGGTTAGAAGTCAAAGCTCCTTGCCATATCCAATCCGCCTGATGAATCTGAATCTGTTCCCTTTGAGTTATAGGCAAATGCGTGGTGAGCTCCTGCAGACATTCCGCATTGTGAAGGGATTGGGTTGTTGCCTGGAATTCTCGGACTTCTTTGAATTTGCCACCACGACCCATCTCCGAGGTCACCCATTAAAACTGCGTGTCCAGCAGGCGAGACTGGATGTGCGCAAGTTCTCCTTCTCTGTCAGAGTGGTTAAACCATAGAATGCCCTTTCTGAAGACGTTGTGATGTCACCATCGCTGGAAAGATTTAAAAGGAACCTTGACAGTTTTATGTTCCGCAACGAGCCTGAGCGATGAGGAATTTATCTTGACCCTCGAGAGTCGTGCACCACTTGTCAAATTTTATGACCGCCTTTTGTACCTTTGCAACCCACACGGTTTCTCTGTATACCGCACTCAATTTTACGTTACAAATAGGGTACTCAAAGGCCCATGCCTATTTCCCTCAATAAATTGAATTGAATTGAGAAAAAGTAGCATACTTAAATTTCTGTATATCAACGCCCAAAGTCTGTTTTCGAGGCTCGACGAACTGAAAATTCAGGTAACCGTTCTCTCTTCCTATATTATAGCAATCACAGAAACATGACTGTCACAGAACATCAGCGATTGCGAAGAAGCCTCATCCGGGTACCAGCTGTTCATGAGAGACCGCAACCACCGCCAGGGTGGAGGAGTTGCGATGTTTGTTAAAAGAAATTGCATAGTGGCTGAATTGACAGAGGAGATTGGCAATGGCATTGAGACTATTTGGCTGAAAACAAGACCCGGGGATCGCAGTCCCTTCAAGTTATGACTCTCTACTGACCACCAAGGACAGACACCGACGCTAATACTTGTTTGTTGGAGAACATAAAGAAGATAAGTAGTTTACTTGATTTTGTTCTCATCGGTGACTTAAATGCACCCGGCATTTGATGGAACGATCTGCAGGCACAGTGCTCAAAGTTTTCCTTCGATCACCGTCTGCTAAAATCAACACTTGAAGCTCTTCTCACACGACATGTATTTGTTCCAGCAAGAGTGCGTGGAGGACAACAGGCTAGTTGTTAAGATCTCGTCTTTACTAAAAATCCTGACAGTATGGACGAGGTATACTGCCTACCTCCACTTGGTCGAAGTGATCATGCAGTACTTCCATGAGAGTACGGTTTATATGTTGTGCCATATGCAATAAATGAAACCAGACTCAATCTTCGGTGAGGAGAATTTTGCAAGATGAGAGCTGAGGCATCACGAATAGACTGGGATCTTCACTTCTCCTTAAATATCACTGAGGACTGGAATTAATTTAAGGAGTGGTTGTTGAATCTTATAAAATGCCACTCTCCGCCATCAAAACTAAGGATATATAACAGACCACAGTGGCAAACAAGGGATCTTAAGAGAGATTAACAGAAAAGGAAGGTTTTTTAAAGAACTTTTGAAGATCCAATGGAAATTTAGCCTTGCAAGCATACAAAACACAAAGAAACAAGGTTAAAAGCTTAATCTTCATAAGCCGACAAGATAAAGAAAGAATTTGCTCCAGCGAGCAGTTCACAATTCCAAATTAAGAATTTAGAATTTATATTTGGTTAGCACCGGCAAGGCACTGTCTAAGCAAACATTTGTAACGAAATAAAGTTATGACAATGAGTGCAGATAGAATGTACAAATACATAACTTGTCCTGCGATGTCAACAGTTACCGATGTTTTAAAATTAATGGTGAACTAGAAAAAATAGGCAGTGAAAAAAAACTCCTACCATAAAAATGGAGGCAGAGTTCAATAAGCCTTCATATTTAAATAGAAGGTAGGAGAAAAAAACTGCTTAGGAAAAAATAGTCATGTGGCAGATTAGGGTAAAACGGTAGTAGCATTTCAGAATGAGATAATGAAACGTCGAGGTGATTCGTTCTTGATCTCTTAGGCGTATGAAACAAAATCTCATGAAAATGCGTCAATGAGCTTAAGTCCTCAGCATCTTAGGATACAGAATTGAATTCTGTTGATGGTTAGTATCCAAAGAAACGGTAGCAATTTAGCCTGTTGACAACCGAATGTGTACGTGCGAATGACGTCATCGTTTGGATGACTGGTGATATAAGGAGACATCATAGTTCATGGGCGACCCGAGGTAGCGAAAATATAGCTTCAAGAGTGTCACTTAAATTCCCGATGGTCCTTTCTCCTAGTCATGGGAAAAGCTACTGGGAAAAGATGAGGAAAATAAATTTTAATAGAATCAGTGTTAAGATAAATGTGCAGTCTTCGCTTGAATGCAGATAGACTAGTTAAACGACCTAATTTCAATTGGCAAGTTATTCCAAAGAAAACTATACCTAGAAACAAAGAAGAGAGAGCGTTTACACGTGGAGGATGCAGAGGGAGGTATAATTAGTGCAGAATTTCTTAGGTTATAAGGAAGACTAACGGGGATAGTGACAGAATGCTTGCGGAGGGTTGAACTTTTATTGAGTCGGAAAAGGAGACAAAAGTCTGCTTCAAGTCTCCTGACCCAAAGAAATTTTAGCTTCATTAGCTGGCATCTTGTTGAGAAGGATGTAGTTGAAAGAGTCGAAAATAGGAGTTTTTTTGTGAAATGTCTTTGGACATTTTCAATTTTTGAACGGCTAGATTCGTTCATTTAAACCGAAGAAAGGACAGCAAAATTCAAGAATGGGAAATACAAAAATACGATAAAGTCTTAATTTAATTTCAGGAAGGTAGAAATTATAAGAAATAAAGCCGCAAATCTGAGCAGCTTTGGCTGTAATTCTATCGGCATGAGGCCAATGATGTAGTTTATTGGTGTTGCTTAAGCTCAAGTCCTTGATGAAGGAACATTAAATCATAGGGCAACCTTTAAAAATAAGAGGTTACGGCAGCCATACAGGCCCAAAACTCATGTAGCGACACTTAGTAGGTGAGAACTCCATTCGCCATGTGGAGCTCCAGGCCGAAAGAGCGTCTAAGTCTGAATGAATTTGTTCTAGGCACCGTTCGGTCGTAGAGTTAGAGAAAGAATACACGCATTTGACGTCCTCAGCATAAATAAAAGATTGAGAATGTTTTACTATCGATGAAATATCATTTATATACAGTAAGAACAACAAAGGACCTAATACGGTACCTTGAAGGACACCACTAACAATCGGGGTAGCACTTGAGTATGAGGACCCCACTTAAACCTTTTGCTTTCGATCATTTAGGTATGATCTAAATAAAAGTCAGTAAGGGGACTACGAAATCCTATAGCTTCTAGTTTAGCTAGAAGTCATTTATGAGGCACTTTATTGAATGCCTTACTAAGATCAAAATAGATAACTACCACAGAGAGATGATCATTACGAAGAGAGGTTAGTAGATTTAGAAAAGACATGTGGCAGGTTTCACAAAAGCGGTCCGGTAAGAAGCCATGTTGGGAAAAGTTGATAAATTGCTCTTCAGCTTTGTAACAAAAAGCACACGTAACAGGAACCCGATTCCTGTTATGAGAAACGACGACGGTTTCGAGATATCAGAAATTAAAAACAAAGTTGATCACTTTTTACAGTTCTTTTAGTAAGGTTTCACCAGAGAAGCTGTTTTTATTCCATCTAGTTGCGATACTAATGGAGCACCATTTATTCAGGATATTGTCATTCGAAAAGAGAGGGTATTTGAAGAACAAAAAGTCTGAAGGCATGCAAATCCCCTGGCCACGACGAGATTCCAGCAAAGCTACTCCTCGAACTTGCTCGTGAATTGGCGAAACCACTAGACTTTCTGTGCCAGGAATCGCTCGATACGGAATTCTTCATACCGACTGGAAAACAGCACATAATACAGATAATTCACTTGCCACAAACTACAGGCCTGTCACCCTGACCTCAATCTGTTGCAAGGTAATGGAGAAGTTTAACAAAAAGGAATTTATTATTTATTTAGAAACCCGTAACTTCTTATCAACGAAACCATGCGGCTTTTGTAGGGGAAGATCGTGCGTTACGAACTTACTTTATATGATGCAAAGCTGAAAAAAAGCACTTGACGCAAAAGCACTGTGCATGGGGCCTACATTGATTTCCAGAAGGCCTTAGATAGTGGTCTACACCAGCGTTTCATTAACAAGTTGAGAATGTTTGGTATTGGAGGCAAACGTCTAACATGGACCAAGAATTTATTCTTTGGTCATTCCCAAGTGGTCTGTCTAGGCGGATCCCGATCAAAGCACAAAGTCATCGAGAGTGGAGTCCCACAAGAGTCAGTGCTCGGAGCAATCCCATTTCTCTTGTTAATGAATGATTGTGTACAGGAATTGGACTGTAACTTAGCTATGTTTGTGGACGATATAAAAATCTGGAAGGTTATCCACAATGCTGCCGATGGAGACGATTTCTAAGAAAATCTTCGTCAATTGTACGAGTGGTCCTGCAAATGGCTCTTGTCCTTTAACTAAAAAATGCGCCTTGTTACTTCTGGGAAATTGAAATCAGGTCATTGATATGCGGCCCTAAAATTTGAACGGTATGCCACTCCGAGAATCACACACACAAAAGGATCTGGGCGTTTGGATGAAAGACAACTTGAGGCCTGTTATGCAATTTTTCAAGATGGCTAAATCCATCAATTCAATACTGAATGCTATCAAGCGGGCGTTTAAAGTTTTTTTCTACAAAGAGTGCTTTTCTAATGTCGTTGGTACGTTCGTTCGGCCACATCTTGAAGATGCGATCCAAGCCGGCGACAGTAGACCCAATAGGACTACAACATTGAGGGGCGCGTCGTTTGAAATTGGTTTCGAATTTCAAGTCCCTCGAGCCTACGAGTTTTTAGTTTCTACCTCAGTGTAGAAGACACGGTGCTGGAAAATTATTGAAGAATTGTCTTTATATTCCTCTGAGTTTGTAAATTGCAACTTGGACCCTCGATCTTTGCTGCTTTCTGAAACTCACGCCGGCTTCGTGCTCCCTGCATCTGCTCTCAATCGCGGAAGGGACTCAAACCAAAGGCTGAGTCTTTATATTTTCATATTCTTATTGTTGAAAACTCAGCTGACTCTCTGTTAATTTTGCGGCAATTATAACATGCAAAACTCAAGTTCCATGAGTTTATTGTCACAAAAAATTGGTCCACGACCAAGCTGCTTGAGACCGTCTATCGGCGCCTCTACCCTCTCGGCAATATTGGCAGGGGATCTTGTCAAGCAAGATAATGTACAAGCAGAAAACAATTTTAACTATCGTTATTCTGCTATTTGTTCACCTCCCGCTAAACGGGGTAAAAGTTCAGTAAGCTTAACTAATGAAGCTCACGAAGACGAAACATGTATGGGGTGTTTCAGCCTCCAGCAGAAATTCTCAGGGATGGAGCAGGAAATAAGGAATCTAAGACAATAAATAGAAAACTTAAAAAAATCTTTATCTTGCCCAACTGCTAAAAAAGCTCCTGTTCGTAATGAACCTACCACAAAGCAAAATTCGTATTCATTTATAGCTTCTTCAAACTTACATAAAAGTCACATTAAACATATCGCGACTGCTGGACCCGGTAAACCAGAGGAATTTTCGCTACTTCCGAAGGGAGCCACATCTAGTCCTTGCGCCACTCCACCGGTACTTAGTTCGGGTAGCATCAGCACTAATCTGGCTTTACCGCCCATCGCTACATCACTGGTAGACGTCGCACCAACATGCGATGTTGAAGAGTTTGGCGAGTTTGTAAAGCCAAAGAAGAAAAGGTCTAAGAAGAACAAGTCGTGCAAAGACTTGGCTCCAGCCTGCCCAAAATCCGGCTCATCTGGACCTATCAGGCAAAGTGAGCTGGTTACCAGTACTCACTCAGCTGAAAGATCTGAGTTACAAACGGACCCTAGATTGAGTCGAAAACAGAATGTAGTCATTAAAGGTGTCCCGGAGTCAGCTTCAATTATTCCAAAGGAGCGAGTTAAACATAACTGGGAACTCCTTAAATTGTATGCAAAAACGCTGCTGACGGACGGCGAGTCCATTCATATTCTAGAGGCATATAGAATAGGGAAGGCTCTGTCTACACCCGATTCAAATCCTCGACCAAGACCTCTTAAAATCATCTTGGAAAACGAAGCGCAGGCACAGCTCCTACTACAGAGAAAATACACCCTGCGGGGTCCGATTCGAACTGTTTTTTTTCAAATGGAATATGGGTTGAAAGAGCAAATGAAAATGCGACAGCTAATAATAGAACTGAAAACACGAAAGACCAATGGCGAGGGAAATCTCAAAATAAGGGATGAACAGATAGTTCAAGTGAAAAGAGCGTTTCTCTGACCGAAGGCAGTCACCCTGACAGCCTAACTGTCCCGTTTTAGAAACCAAAAACGTGCCCGCTTAAACTAATCGTCCTCAATGCCAGATATCTACTTAATAAGATACCTTTGCTCCAGACTCAGATTTTCATCCACCGCCCGGACATTGTAATAGTTACAGAGACATGGGCAACACCCTGTGTATCTGTCTCCGAACTCTCTATTGTAGGCTACGCTTACATTCGGAATGATCGACACGAGGGCCGTGGCGGAGGAAGCTGTATCTATGTTAGGCAACCACTTACATTTTTTCCATTGGACTATCGCCAATTTACCGCGGTAGAGGAGAGTTGTTGGCTCCGAGTAGATCTAAAAGATAACTAATCTTTACTCGTTGGTAGTGTCTATCGCCCACCCAATGCCAGCGAGGATTACGATCTTCATCTCTCGCTGGCATTTCACGCTGCAGCAGACTTAAATCTGAAGTACTGCTTGATTGCAGGTGACTTCAATCTTCCTGAAGTTCACTGGGTTCCAACTTCCGGTCCTGCAAAATTCGAAGACCTACTTGAGGCCATAGATATAGGCATGTGGGACAAGGTAGTTGATTTTCCCACCCGAGGATCAAACATACTTGATCTTATTTTTTGTAGAGGTTGTCAGCCATCGTCAGTGTCATCTTTAGATCCACTTGGGAATTCTGATCATACTATAGTTCTTTCTTCACTAGAACTAGAGGCTGCCGAAATGTTTTCCAAAAAATATAGCTTCTTCCGTGATTTCAGATCAGCAAATATGAGGGAATTGCTAACCCCTAAATTCCCACGACTGGACTAACTTCTTTGTATGTTGGGATGTGAATTTTTGTACTGATACTTTTTACAAAGTTCTATGTCCACTCATTTCTCGTTTTATTCCCCGTAAGAAAACAATTAATGTCAAGGATTAAGTCTACCTCCCTTTATCGTTCCGCCGTAGACTGCGTAGACTCTCCCGTCGTTTTCATCTACAAAACAACACCTCCGTCCTGCCCTTGATCCAGCAAATCTTTGAAGAGGCTTAGAGGCTGTCTGACGAAAAACGACAAGCCGATGAGGTTACCTTTGCCGAAAACCCTTTGTTAAATGCTGCGAAGCTCTTTTCGCGCACAGTAAAAGCGCAGAGAAAAACGCAGCACCCTGTACTTCGAGACATCTTAGGAAACCCAATAGCTGACGCTTAGTTGACAGCTGATAGCTTCAATGCTTTCTTGTCTAGAACGTTTAGTGAACATACTGTCACCCCCTTTCATAACATCCGGGTTTGGACAGGTAACGTCCTCTAGGACGTGACCGTAGCCATTCGGTGTTTTCGTCAATCATACAGTCCAGGACCAGATGGCGTCCCGGTAAGCGTTTTAAAGGCGGATGCAAACGATATTTTTCCGTCCCTTCTGTATAAGATATTTAATCTTGCTCTTGAAAGTGAAATTTTCCCTATTTTATGGAAGGAATCGCACATAATGCCTATTCCGAAACACGGCCGACCTACGTCATTTGACGACTTTAGGCCAATAAATACACTACCAGCAGTCTCGAAGATCTTCGAGACCTTGATCAAAGACACGATGATGTGTCACCTAAGAGAAAATTACCTACTTAATGCGGCTCAGCATGGTTTTCTCGAAAAAAGGTCTTGTGACACTTGCCAGCTCTCTTTCTTCGATCATGTGCTACAATCTAGAGACAGCGGTTTTGCAATTTACACCGTTTACTTCGATTTTACTAAGGCTTTTGATCGTGTTGACCATGATCTCCTACTGCTGATACTTACCTCCTTCGGCATAGGTAACAAGCTTCTGAACTTAATATTTTCCTATTTGAATGCTCGCGCACAACGGGTTAAAATTTCTGATGTTATCTCCAACCCCACGCATGTGAGGAGCGGAGTTATTCAGGGCAGCGTGCTCGGCCCGCTTCTATTTTGCCTCTTTGTCAACGATGTTCCTGATTGTTTTCAGTATGGAAGGCCCTTTCTGTACGCTGACGATTTAAAAGTTGCCAATCGATATAAACCGATTGATCGCAACATCGTGCTTGAGCTCTTAAAAACGGATCTTCAGGCCTTCGCTCAGTGGTGTCGCACATAGCGCCTCTCACTTTCTTGGCAAAAGTGTTCCGTTATGGTTATTGAAGACAACCATCAGCCCCACCTAAGCATAGACGGTCACGATCTAAACGTGCCCGGAGTTATAAAGGATCTGGGCATATCATATTCTAGTAGTCTTAGTATGTCAGAGCACTGCGCCCTGATTGTCTCGAAAGCACGCAAAACTACTGGGTTTATTCTCAGAAATTTTAAAACCGTCAAAATTAGAATCAGCCTCTATAAAATGTATGTCAGGCCTAGTCTGGAATACTGCTCGTTTCTATTTAGTCTTCTGCACGCTAGTGAACGAAAGAAGATAGAATCAGTCCAGCACTTCTTTACAAAAAGATTTTTCTATTCAGATAACCGAAACCTGTCCTACCAACAACGCTGTGAGCTTACAAGCCTTAACCCGTAATGGCTTCGTAGATTACAGAAGGGACTATTTTTACTGTTTAAAATACTAAACAGTCGTACATTTAACCCTCTTACATCTCTGAGGCACCTCGACCACTCTCGGCGCACCAGTCATCGAGATGTATTTTTATTTCTTCCTTTAGCACGCACAGTTAGATACCGACAGTTTTTTTCGGTAAACGCTATAGCAATCTGGAATAAGCTACCTAGAAGTATCAAAATTCAGCAAGGCTATCACTTGTTTACGCGAACTGTCACTAGTTTTCTAAATTCAGGACACCTTCCCAAACTTTTGGGTGCTGACTCTGTTGAAGCTCTCTTCGGTTCTAATGGCGTTCACGGACTTTGAATCCTGTGCCGGTCTTCATGCTGAGGGGAAAAATTACTGGCTCTGCAGACCCCAATCGGCTTTTTTCTCAGTCGACAGCGAACAGCCGCTTGCCGACATACCTGCTGGTGCAGAATACCGGATCCGTAACACTGAATGGAGAGGATCTTCACCGGGCACCTGTTTACGCGTCCCTGTCCAGAACGTTAATTACTCAATAAGCGGCAGTTTTTTCTCCTGAAAACACATGAAACAACGATCAGTAGTTTTTTTCACTGTCAGCTTGACCCTCTACTGTAAATATATATATTTTTTGACCTTGCCTGTAAACTGGCAATAAATAAATAAAATAAAATAAAATAAAACATGCTCGAAAGGGTGCTGTTGAGAGCCACAAAATTAATATGAGGTCAAAATGAACTGTCATATGAGATTTGCCTAAATAACCTAAAACTCTATCCTCTGAGTTACAGGCGGTTTCGAGGAGACTTGATAAAAACCTTCCGTATCGTGCGTGGCATGGATTGCGCCTTCCAATGTGATGACTTTTTCCAACTTGCCACATAGAATAAGCTCCGAGGTCATTCATTCAAACTAAGTGTGCCCCAAGTAAGATTTAATGTGAGGAAGTATTTTTTCAACAACCGTGTCTTGGAACCGTGGAATTACTTACCTGAGGCAATTGTTATGTCCCAGTTTGTGGATACATTCAAAAATCGGCTTGAAATACATATGTTGCAGCACCACGAAGACTATTTGACTACTTAACTATAACAATATCAGTGAACCACGTAAATTTGCCTGCATTCCCTTGACTGCAACGTCTTTACAGTGCTTCTTATTCTTCCACATTTTATGTAGCAAATAGGGATTTCAAATATTTAAGCCTTTTTTCCTCAAATACACTGAATTGGACTGAATTGAGTACATGTAACCAGTTCACTTGGTCCGATAGGTCCAGATGAACTAGGTGTTGGGCAGGTTGGAGCCAAACCTGTGTACGACTTGGTCTTCTTAGACCGTTTCCACTTTGGCTTTACAAACTCAACAACCTCTTCAACATCACATGTTATTGCAACTTCCAGTAGCGATGTAGCCCTAGGTTGTAAAGCTAGATTATTGTTAATGCTGCTCGAGCTAAGTGCTGGTAGTTTGGTGCAATAACTCGATGGGACACTTTTATGAACTAGCGAAACGTCCTCTGTTTTACTGGGTTCGGGAAACGCTATATCTTTTATGTGAGTATAAGGTTAGCTTGAAGTGGCTATATGTGCATACTGGTTTTGCTTTGCGGTAGGTTTTGTACGGACAGGAGCTTTTTTAACGGGTGAGTGAGAAATTTCCTTTTTAACTAATCTTTTTCTTGCGTTAGATTGCCTACCTCCTGCTCCATCCCTAAGAATTTTTGTAGGGGGCTGAAACACCCCATTGCTATATTCATTTAGCTTACTATGATTTTGCCCGTTTAAAGGGTGGTGAAGAATTAGCAGAATAACTATAGTTGCAACTATTTTATGCTAGTCTTTTTATTTGCTGATCAAAATCTCCTTCCAATATGGCCAAGTGGTTAGAGGCGTCGATAGATGATCCTACGCAATTTTGCGGTGCATGTTCGAAACTAGGTCGCAAATTAATTTTTCGGGGCAATAAGCTTTAGGCACCTGCGTTTTGCCTACTTATGGGGACACACAACAAATGCAATTGATGTTAGAATCGCCACAAAATTAACAGAGAGTCGGTTAGGATATTAAAAAATAAGAATATGTAAATATAAGGACTCAGTCTCCGGTTTGAGTCCCTTCCGCGATTTAAGCAGATACAGGGAGCACACAGCCGGCACGAATTTCAGAAATGAGCAAAGATAGAAGCTTGCAATTCCAGTTGAGATAAATCCTGCGGCAAGGAAGAATCCACAGCAGTGGAATTTTTGGTTTTTTTAAAGCCTCAGAATCCTAACGTTCAAGCCGCCATTTACAATCTCAGGAGAATATACAGACAATTCTTGAATAATTTCCCAAAAATCTGTCTTCTACACTGAGGTAGAGACTAAAAACTCGTAGACTGGTAGGACCTGAAATTCGAAACCGTTTTACAAAAAGAAAGCGTCCTTACAGTTAACAAACATCCCAACCCTCCAGCAACTTTGATACATACCCAAAAGTTCCTAAGCAATTATCCCAACCAAACAACTTCTCCGACTCCTCAATGTATTTACTCTAACTGTTATGGTAACAGTTTTCTAAAACAATGTGTTCCATTTTCAAATCTACTTCTCCCCCCCAAATTATTCCAATATACCTCAAATCCTATTTTAAGCTTAAAATAGTAGAATAGGAGAATAGTAAAAGGTCTAGGCCTTCTTTTATTTTCGCTAACGCAGAAAAAGAGCCTTTCTTTCAATGGATACCATCCAAATACGTTTCTCTACGAAAATGCTAATTTAGTTAACAGTACCAGCTTAACAAATTGTAGAACGCAGCAATTTTACTTGCCGTCCACACCTTCTTCCCTATATTTTTCCCCTCCAGCATGTCTTCCTATTTTAGCATTTCTACGTTTTCAAATAATTCTTGTTTGTTTTAAGTCGTCCTCCTGCACAAGAATAGAACCATAGTTGACTGTGTCTATAATCCTCCTTTTTATTCCGGTAATGTAAGCCATCTGTGCGAACTCTTTGAAAAAATTACAGAAGCTCTGTTTGTTGTCAAAATAATTGTAGGAGATTTCAATTTGCCAGAAATTGACTAGCATGCAAATACTTTTTCTCCAATATTTGAAAACCTTTTGAACAAGATTTATTTTTCAAACATGTCTCAATTATTCATCTAAGTGATAAGAAAAGATGGTATTTTAGATTTAATTTATGCTAATTGTGTCCATCCTTTGCTTATAAATTTCCATCAAAACCTTTTTACAAGTGATCACGCATTAATTTATTATCGTTTTCCAGTCTACTCCTCTGTAAAGCCAGAAATAAAACGTACCTATTTTGAATTTGCTCATGTTAACAAAGAATTATTTAACAATTTTACAAGCACCCTGGACTGGCCAAACCTTTTTTAAAAAAAATTATCCAAGTTTTTTTCCACGATACATTGCAAGGCCTAAAAGAAGGCCTTCTCAATTTCATTCCACAAAAGACAATTTTATCAAATTTTGCTTCTTCCACCGTGCCAAGCTTTCTTCAAAATGTGCTTGAAAAATCACGAAAGCAGCTTAAGTATCCTTCCATAAGTTCGTTATCGATCCAAGTAAGGATCGCACAAATATTTAAATTAGCTTCAAAAATGAGGTCGCCTGAGGGATTATATAGGAATTATTTAGCAATAAGCGATGATAATACTTCCAGATCTGTTGCTCAAGTTTTCCGCCTCCGTTCTTCCGCTAAATCTCAAAAATGTATTCGCCCTTACTCGATTGCAATAATAATTCCATTAAAGAGGATGAGGACAAAGAAGAGTTGTTAAATACCTTCTTTGACAAACATTTTACCCTTGAAACCTATTCCATCCATTCGATCACCTTGACATATCAGGAGCTACTCACTAAGTCTCATCTCATTCCTACACATATTCAGCAAACAGATAAGCCAACTTAATAAATCACACTCAGTTGGAACCGACAACATCCCAATTCCCTTATTAAACAGCTTAGTAATTTTTCCCCTTTGCTGAGAAAAGTGTTCGCAGTTTTTCTCGAGAATGGTTTCTTTCCTGATTATTGGAAAACTTCTATAATTAATCCAATCTTTAAATTTGGCATACGCTCGGATGTTCACAACTACCGCGGTGATCATCAAACACCTTCTCTTGCTAAGCTCTTTGAAAAACAAATTTTCGTACAAATTAATTATTTTTGCATAACCAATCACCTTCTTAGCTCTTCCCAACATGGTTTTCTTTCCGATCGCTCTTGTGAAACATGTCACCTGTCTTTTCTTAATCTATTAACATCTCTTCGTAATGATCACCTTTCTGTGGTCGTTATTTATTTTATCTCAGCAAGACCTTTAATTAAGATCCGCATAGAAGACTAATAGTTAATTTAAAAGCTTTACGACTTAAAAGACCCCTTTCCGATCTCATTACATCATATCTAACTAATCATACAAAAAAGGTCTTCGTGGGGTCCTCATTTTCAACTGAGACCGCTATTGTAAGCGGTGTCTTTCAAGGTACCGTTCTAGGTCCTCTTTTGTTGTTGCTTTACATAAATTATATTTTATGAGCAGTTAAACACACTCAGCCTTTTATTTAAGCGGAAGATCTTAATGCGTATATTCCTTCGCTAAATCTACGGCCCAACGTAGACTTGCTTGCTCTTTCCGCGTGGAGCTCAACGGGACAATTGGAATTCTCACCTACTAAGTGTCGTTACATTTGCTTCGGGCTTGACAGACTACAACAAACAGTTATTTTTCAAGGCATTCCTATGACTGAATGCTCCATCATCAAGGACTAAGGTGAAAGCTACCCTAATAATTGAGATCTGTCACCTCATGCCGATAGAATTACGACCAAAGCTGCCCAGATTTGTGGCTTTATCTCTCATAATTTCTTACTTCCTGAAATTAAATTAAACGTATATCGAACGTTTTTGTTTGTAATTCTTGAACATTGCTTTCCATTTTTGGATTAATGAGTGAGTTTAGCCAATCCAAAGAACTTTTACTCGGAAACTCTTACCTCCGACCCTTACAACTACATCGTACTCGAATAGGAGCCAGACAACTATCCTAAAATGTCTATGGGTTCAGAGACTAGAAGCTGGCTTCTCCCTCCTTTATTGCCTAAATAATAGTTCAAATATTCCCCGAATTCCAGCCCTTAACCCCATTAGTCGTCCGCACAATCTACGTACTTCTTTACTGATTATACCTCCACCTATATCCTCCACGTCTTATCAATCTCTGTTCTTTGCTCCCAGGTATGGCTTTCTTTGGAATAACCTGGCAATCGATATAAGGTTATCAAATAACCTGACTTCTTTTAAGCGAAGACTGCAAATTTATATTAAAAATGATTCAAATAACCCTTTATATTCCTTTTTATTCTCGAGCAGCTTTGTCCATAACACCGAGAAAGAACCAGCGAGAATTTAAAAGATCGTCTCCAAATTATATCTACTATGTATCGTTTATCCCACGAACTATGATGTCTTCATAACCCCTACCTCCGTAAAATGATGGCGAAACAATTATGTCATATCGCGCGCTCGTTTTGAAGCACCTTACTTTCGAATGTCGATAACCATCATCAGAATTCCAATCTGAATACTGAGCTATGCATCCACATGTCACTCCTACCTAACGCGTATATTTTGCACCTAGGAGCGACAGTTTATTTCTCATTAAAATCCCACAAACCCCATTCAAGTAATGCCTCTTCCATTATAATGCTCAATGAGTTTTTTCAATGTCTTCGCTTCCCTGCCATTGAAGATCTGGTTTGCCTTATTGACGTAGTCATCTTGTCTATGATAACAGTTGCGCCACCTTTGCCAGCAGACACAATGACTGTACTTTAATCTGTTTTCAGTAATGTAAATCCCTCGCTTCTTCGATTGGTTAGGTTTGATGATACGTTCTTTTTCGAAGGAGACCAGTGGCGCATCTACGTATTGCCTCGGGGACGATGTAGGTCAGCAGAAGGGATTGAAGATTGGCTAGGAAGTTTGTCGGTGTAGCATCGGCATGGCTGAATTTTATTCCTTTAGTTAAGAGGTTTATTTCCGCGGATGTAAGATTAGATTTAGAAAGGTTAAAAACCCTCGTCGGACTACTGTTTTCCTTTGCAGAACGGAGAAGAGATTTTAATTTCTCCTGTAGGTCAGCTCGTTTCTTTTTTCTGGCGCCCTTGGGGGCGGCAATTATCCTTTCATATATTTCTTCGAATAGGTTCATGGGTAGACATGAAAAGTACGGGTTTAAAAATTCGGCAATTGTCGCTTCGAAACGCAAATACGAAGGTGGACGTCGGATATAACGCCACTCAAAATACGGAATCCATATTTGCGCGCGAGTTATCTTCCAGACTCATTGACCATAATACACCGCATTGGAGCTGTTACACGAAATCGTTTATACGAATTCATTTCTGTCTACATAGCCGACCCTATTGATAAGGTTTACAAGCTTATTTCAAAGTTAAGTCATTGGTTTGTGCGCCATTTGGTTTTGATATTTCCGCAGGTGTCTTTCGACGAGTTCAGGCACGTTCCTGATATACGGAAGTTTTTTGCCAGTTCTTTGATATGGGCACTTGGCCGGAACAATCTTGTCCTTGTCTTCTTCGTTTGAATCCCATCGTCTCATGCATCTTATTACAAAATATCTTGGATAACCAATTCTAAAAATAGGTTGAATTAATAACTAAATTCGAACTGGTATGAAAAGTACTTTTTAGCTCGATTGTGTAGGGTATTGACAGTAATACGCTTGTGAGCGACAGGGTGTTAACTCTGGTAATGCAGGATAACTTCCACATAAGCTTCTTTGCGGTAAACCGATGTTTTGAATGTCCCGTCAGTCTTTCGTTGTACGAGGACGTCAAGAAATGGGAGTTTACTGTCAACTTTTCTTTCGAGCGTCAAGGTGATACCTGGTAACGTTGAGTTTATAATGCTATGCAGCCTTTCTAGTTGATCGTTTTTAACGATAACAAACGTGTCATCCACGTAGCGTACCCATAATTTGGGGCTAACTAGTGGTAAGGCTGTAGCTTCTAATTTTTGCATAGTTACTTCAGCCAAGAAGCAGGAGATGGGTGAACCCATAGCGGCTCCCTTTATCTGTTTGTAGTATACTTGTGTGAAGGATAATTTCGTTTCCAGGCATACATCCAAGAGTTCAAGCAAGACAAATACAGAACCATCCATGTCATTAGACTGCAGTAATTCTTCCGTGTATCGCCTTGCCAAATTTATTGGTATGGATGGAAAAAATGAGAAAATCGGTAGATACAATGGTTTCACTTACTGCAATCTGGAGTCCCCGCAATTTGTTGAGAAATTATACCGAGTTTTCGATATAGTTTTCACAATCTCTTAGCAATAGATGTAGCTTATAGAAAAGCGTCTTAGAAATTGTATAATTGAATGAGCCGATCAATGAGACTATCAGTCGCATTGGTACTTCAGCTTTGTCAAAATTTGGTAGTCCATCGACTTTAGCTATGATCGGTTCGGTTTGTCTTAGGGACTTGGAAGTATCTCCTGATATTTGCTTCTTCCCTGTAAGTTAATTTAATACTCTATCAATAGTTAAATTCTTCATTTTTTAAGGATATGCGTTAAAAGGTTTATAGGGTGATCTGTCTTGTTACAACGACAGCATATTCTCATCGTAATCCACCTTCTTCAAAATGGCTGTTGAACCTCCTTTGACGATGTTTTTATCGGGTTTTAAGGTTTATATCGCCTTTTACTCTTCGTGTGATAGGTTTGAAAAGGAATTTCAGTTCCTTAAGGCATGTGTAGTGCTATTCCATATTTTAAAACGTGCCACGTCTGTAAAAGTTTCTGCTGAAACGATGGACTCCAAATCCGCAAGGAAATCTAGGTATTTCGTAAAAGAAAGATTGTATTTCATCCCCTTAGAAGGTACTCTCTCTCTTCGGTTATTGTGAGGTTTCTGGATGACAAGTTTACAACATTTTGGTTCGTGTAATGTCATTGGGAAATAGCCAGCCATTTCTTGTCCAATATATATATATATATTTTTCTATCGTTCAATGCCGGCAACACAGGTGATAGTCTCATATATAGAGATGAACAAGTGTGTAGGAAGCTTATCTCGGCTAAAATGCATGTAATGCTCTTTAGAAATTTGGAAATTCTGAAGTCTCTAGTGAACATTTTAAACAAACGCATCGACCCTGCTTTGCTCGCAACGATTTGCAATCTGATATCATTAGGGAGTTCTTATGGCAGGTATAATTCGGATAGACTTTTGAAAAATCTTCATTTTTTGGCACCGATGTAAAAAAGATAAATGCTCCCGCGTAAGTTTTTCACTTATTGCACACGTTTTCCATCGTCTAGGTTGTAGCAAAACTTCGCAATCATAAGTCATACGTATCAATTGGGAAATAGGCATTTCAAGAAGATAGCAAAGACATTCTATGGGACACAATAAGAAACTTTATTAGATACATTTTTGACGCTGATTTCCAGGTCGTCTTCAGACCTAAAAGAAGTTAAAATTTAAAATGCGCCAAAAATTCTACAATGCTTAGTCGTTCCTGCCGATGGCTGTCATTGTGGGGCGAACTCCCTTGTGGATTTGTTGTAACCTCTTCCATCTTTCTTTCAGGTTGTTGTACACATAGTCTTATTTGACATGTCGGTTAATGCACGAGTTATATGAGTATATGACCTCCAAAAATATCGACCTATGTTAGATGGACAGAAGAAAACAATACGGGATTAGTTCCAGTCAAATGTATGCCCAGTTTCTAGTGTATGCATTGCAACTTGAGACAAGTGGTCTTTCATCCTTACTGCCAATGGCTGTCATTGTGATATGAACTCCCGTATGGACTGGCTGTCGCCTCTTCCATCTTTCTTTCAGGTTGCCGTACATTATGAACGTGCCTGAACTCATTGAAAGACAACTGCGGAATCATCAAAGCCAAGTGGTGCTAAAACAGACGACTTCTTTACGAAATCAGCTTGTACAATCTAAGGAAAGGGTTGGCTTTTATGATAAAAAAGAAGTCGTATACAGGATTCCAAGTAGCAGCTGAAATGTGGTGTATTGTAATGTCAGACTCCACGCGCATACAAGAACACCAATT